>JAKOGI010004167.1:0-32327 GCA_029747015.1 Carnegiea gigantea
GAAATCTCATACAATCTAAATGACAAGCATCACACGCCCCTCCTCTTTTATAAGCTCAGCAAAAGACAACCAAAAGACTCAACAACTCCTAACAATTAAAACTAGCTAATGAAAAGTCTAAGTAAAATAAAAAGACTCATCATAAAAGGGGTGGGGGAGGTTACAAGGAATATTCTAGGATTTCTACAGCTGATTATTCCCATCTAGAAGCATCTAAAACGTGCACAATATCAGCCACACAAACACATGTAACCGAAGACTCTTCACTTTTCCAGAATTAATCCTTGCAGCTGCCTCAACTTCAACAGAGTATATCTTCCAGAATACTCGGCCAAAACATGCGTTCTTGGGCTTGCTAGAAAGCCCTAGAAGTCTATTTCCCAGGATGGGCTCATTTGCTCAATTTGGATAAGCGGTTTAAAAGTTATGGCCCAAACAATGCACCTATCTCAGACTGGACTGGATCAGAATAACGTGTCTTTGAGTGATATTTTGCCCAATCAAATGACGTCCAAATTAAACAAACTTGGGCTTATTTTAAAGCTGAGATCTTAAGCTTCCAAAGCATATGAGCCCTCAAGTTGTGGGTCTACTCGAGCTTGTCCAAAAGTTGCCACAACAATTACCTTCCGCAGGGACGAATCGGTCCGGAAGGAATAAAACTTTTCTACAGAGTTTTGCCACGTCTTTGACTTCTTGAAGCTTGATTGGGTCTTCCTTGGGCTGGGCTTGATGGTCTTTGGGCCGTTCATGATGGTCTCCATCATTGAAATGCAAGGTACTCTTAATCCCCATTTGGAAAAGGCACTTTGAAGTTCAAATAAAACTCCATAATGTGTCTTTTGTCATGAAATTCAAATATTGGAACTAACGAAGGGCCTTGCCATGCATGAATTTGTATGGAGCTTACCTCCCATGAAGTTGAGTTGAAAAAATGAAAATGATACCCTTGAAAATATACATCAAGAGGGTATAAACCCCCCCAACCAAGAAATTAAGGTCAAACAAGGTTTAAGGGGGTCAATCTCACTCAAACATTAAACTATGCAAAATGGGTGCAAAACTGGCCAGTTTAGAAAATGATCTTGATCTCCCCTTTTGATGTATCTCACCTTGCACTTGCCAAGGAGGTGAAAGGGAGGAAAAGTAGGCGTGTGAGGATGAGAAGGAGAGCAAGTTGATAGAACAAGTGCCTTCAAGAGATAATCCAAGAGGAGCCACTCTTGTTGGACGCTTGGGCAATCTCCTTAGATCAATTAGGATACAGAATCACCACCTAATTGAGATAAAGAGACCTATACACCACTTAAGTTGCCACACTTAAGATATAGACTAGGAATTTGAGAGAGACAAAGCTCAAGTTTGTATTCAAGTTGGCAAAAGACCCTTACAAAAGGAAGAGAGGGGGTATTTATAGCCCAACACCTCTTCACTCGGCCAAAGGGGCTGCAAACAAGCTGATATGTGACTAAATAACTAAGCCTAGGCTAGATTACAAGTACAAGTTGATTACACAAGTGATCTAGCCTAACCTTGACACCTCACTAGCTTAGTTAATCTCAAGATTGAGGTTTCAAGCATCTAATAGTCTATGTGCAGCAGCTTGGGGCCTTGAACCTGCCAAAGGGACAAGAGTACACTCCAGAATCAAGGTGGCAGCCGGTTCCCCTCTTTACCCGGTTAGAAGGAATTTCCCTCCTTCTTTGGCTGGATAAAAGAAGTACAAGCTGGTCCCTTAGCTCACCTTTGGGGCTATGATTCGATAAATATTTAGATGCCTTTTCATACCCTAAAGTTTGACAAAAGTTGGAGTTGAATAGGTCATTAGCTCACCTTTGGGGCTATGATTCGATAAATATTTAGATGCCTTTTCATACCCTAAAGTTTGACAAAAGTTGGAGTTGAATAGGTCAACCAATCGGACCCTTATTTCGGACTGTGCTAGATTGCGCCCTGCAGTGCACTGTCTTCGGTTTTTGGCGTGGTTGACTGACCAAATGAACTCCAAATGCTTTGCAAAAGGTCTTGTTGGAAAGCTAAGATCTTAAGCTTCAAGGGGGTGGTGCGTGTAGGAAATTTCCCCTTCTACATTTTGCTCCAACATAGAAACAAAATCGGCTCAGAAACGATATGAACTGGGCAGTTCACTTTCTTCTTTGTGCACGTGATTTCTGACTAAGGCATGAACTTCTTTGGCCTCCTTGGACTCCCTAGTAGGGGAGGGATCATTGGTAATGGTTTTGGGAGGTTTGGTTGGATGGTCCCCATCATCCTCCCCAAGTGAGTTGGAGTTTGGCCTCAAACTTGGGATTTCTTCATTCTCTTCGAGGTATGGACTGAGGTCAGCCGCATTGAAGGTGGCAGAGACCCCATACTCACCGGGCAAGTCGACCTTGTAGGCATTAGGCCCGACCTTCTCCAATATCTCAAAGGGACCATCCGATCTCGGCATGATTTTGGACTCACGTTTGCTTGGAAACCTTTCCTTCCTCAAGTGGATCCACACTAAGTCCCCTGGTTGGAAATGGACCTCCCTCTTGTGCTTGTTGGCTTGATGCATGGCTTGGGCATCAGCCTTCTCAATCCTCTCCCGAACTTGAGCATGAAGGTCTTTGATTTCTTTGGCTCTTTTCTCGGCCTCCCAACTAAACTTGCTAGGTGTGGAAATGGGAGTGAGGTCCAAGGGCATTTTTGGATTGTATCTATAGACCACTTGGAAGGGGGAGAGGCGGGTGGCTTTGCTTGGTGCTCGATTGAAAACAAACTCCGCATGAGGTAAGAGTTCATCCTAAGCCTTGATGTTCTTCTTCACAAGTACCCTAAGCAAGGTTCCCAAAGTCCGGTTAGTCACCTCAATTTGGCCATCGGTTTGGGGGTGACAAGTGGTACTAAACTTGAGGAGTGTCCCCATCTTTCTCCAAAGTGTGAGCCAAAAGTGACTAAGGAACTTAGTGTCCCTATCCGAAACCATGTTCTTGGGGATGCCATGAAGTCTCACAATCTCCTTGAAGTAGAGATTGGCTATGTGGGAGGCATCATGGGTGGTGTGACAAGGAACAAAGTGGGCCATTTTGGAGAATCGGTCCACCACCACCAGGATGGAGTCCTTGCTTCTTTGAGTGCGAGGCAAACCCATGATAAAGTCTAAGCTAATGTCTTCCCATGGAGCTAAAGGTACGGGTAAAGGAGAGTAGAGGCCGTGGGAAAGAACATGGCTCTTAGCCATGTGACAAATTGAGCACCTTTTGATGAAGTGTTCCACTTCTTTAGCTATCTTCGGCCAATAATAATGCTCCTTGAGCATTGAACAAGTCTTCTCTACCCCAAAGTGACCGGATAGAGCACCACCATGAAGCTCTTGGATTAGTAACTCTCTAAACCCACACTTGGGTATGCAAAGCCGTGGCCCCTTGAAGAGGAACCCCTCTAGGACATGGAAGAGACCGTAGGGATGGTTGGCACATTTGATATAGATCTCTTTGAAGTCCTCATCATTGGTGTATATCCCTTTGACGATTTCAAACCCAAGTACCTTGGATTCTAGGACCGAAAGGAGAAAGTATCTCCTAGAGAGTGCATCCGCTCCCTTGTTCAACTTGCCGGCCTTGTGATGTATCATGAAGTTGAATGCTTGGAGGTACTCAACCCACTTAGCATGGCGGGGATTGAGCTTATGCTGCCCTTGGATGAACTTGAGGGCTTCATGGTCCGAATGTAAGATGAATTCGGCCCCCACTAGATAGTGCCTCCAATGTTCCAGAGCTCGGACTATTGTGATGGGGATCAGCCCCAAGGGGTTCTTCTAGCTCAAGAGGTCATAAAGGCTTTCCAAGGACTAGAAATCAATCAAGAGATGATCACTTGCATTCTACCGGGTTCATCCTGCGCATGGCCTGACTTTCTGACCTTGGTAACCTGATGTCCTGAGGCTTTAAAGCCAAACTTTTGGTGTTCCTGGAAATATGGGAGAGTTAGCTGCCCAATAAATCAAGTTTCATCCCATTTGGAAGTCATTTGCCCACCCAAACCCTTTGTTAAAGCCCAACTGCCCAAACTGTTCTTCCAGGCCAGATTGTACCCGGGTTTGGAAGCCCAATTTCCCTAACCTAAAGTACTCCTAACAACCTGGAATTTTGAAACCTAGATCCCTTTTTGAGTTGGCTAAAAGGGTGCGAAAAGAAACCAGAGTCAAACTTGTCCCAAGGAGGCTAAAAGAGCGGAAACTTCTAAAGGTGCTTTTTGGAAGTCAGACTGCATCATCTCACTTGTTCTGCTTATAACTCCTGAACGGCTGCACCAACTGAGCTCCAAAAGTAGGCATATGAAAGAGCACTTTCTAAGCTTTCTATTAAGGTATGTTGGAGCCAATTTGGGTAAGTAGAAAGGGAGATATGGCTGCTGAAAGTCGACCCTGTAAAACTGGAAAGCTGCCAGCAGCTGTCACCATCACCTTTTGTACTTTTCTTGCTTTTTGTGCTTCCCCTTTTGTCTTGGTCCGATTGGCTTGGTTTGTACCCCTTGTAATCTGAATTTTGAGGCTCCCTCCTATATAAGGGGCCTTTAGGAATGTAAGAAGGCAGCTTGAATTTGAAATACAAAAGAAAGTGAGTGTTTACTCTCTCTTTGAAATTCTTAGTTGCTTTAGCTTGAATTGGCTAGTTCAAGTGGTGTTCTTCTAGGTTCCTCTTCTTGCTTATGGTGGTGATTTAATTCTGTATCCATAAGTGAAGGAGGAATAGCCCAACTTCTCTTCTAGGTGGCGCCATTGGCTTATCCTAGACAAGAGGGGTGCATTCTATCTTCCAAAACCGGTTAGAGCTACTTGTTTTTGCTTGGTTTGGTTTTCTATCTTTCCCATCTTTTATCTTCACTCTTGGCATCACCTAGGCTACATACATCACTAAGCCTCCTTAAAGCTTAGGAAATCAAGTGCACAAAACCGGGTAAGGATTGGTTCTTGAACCCGTGTGCACCACCTTGGGTTGCTTGGACAATTCGGACCATAGCTTGTATCTTGGAGCTTGTATTGGACTTTGATTGACTTGTTGGACCTTCTTCATTGCTAATGGTGGTGGGGACTACATCATCCTCCCCTTGTTGAGAAGATTTAATCCTCAAATCGGTAAGGTAATCATCTTCGTGGTAAGCTTGCAAATCAGCTACATTGAATGTGGCTGACACTCCATGATGTATGTGTGCGTGGAAAGTGATCCAAATCAAACTCAAACTCAAAACAAACCAAAGTGAAAAGAGAAATGAAAGATGGATGAGATGGAAGAAGATCTCCACCATACAAGAAAAGGATAGGATAAGATCTTGTAATTGAGATAATCCTTCACGGAGCCACTCAATGACTTGATCTTGGGCTAATTCTCTTGTCTTAACCAAGGAATCACTCCAATTGGAAAAGAAAGAGAACCTAGAACACCACTTGAACTTGCCAAAATTCAAGATATAGAACTAGGGATTTGGAATACTTTTGAGAATCACACTCAAAGGTAATTGTATTTCACTTTGGGAAATCTTACAACTCTGAATTCAAATGCAACTACATAACCCACCTATTTATAGGCTAAACAAAGATAACCAAAAGACTTAAAAACTCCTAGCAATTAAAACTAGAAAATTGAAAAGGCTTGGAAAAGGGAAAAGACTCAACATAAAGGGGTGGGGGAGGTTACAAAGAATATTCTAGGCTTCTAATCAGCTGAAAACATCCATCTAGAACACTCCAAGTCGTGCATGATGTCATCCACATGATGTCATGCAACCAAAGTCTCTTCATTTGCCCAGCATTTAATCCTTGCAGCAGCCTCCACTTCAACGGAGTATAACTCTTAGCAAACACGTCCAAATCAGGTGATTTTGGGCTTGTTGGAAAGCCCTGGAAATCGATTTTCCAGAATGGGCTCATTTGCTCAATTTGGATAAGTAGATCAAAAGTTATGGTCCGAACATTACACCTATATCAGAACTGGACTGGAGCAGGACATGTATTCTTTGAGTAATATTTAGCCCAACCAAACGACGTCCAAATTAAACATAATTGGGCTTGTTTGAAAGCTGAGATCTTAAACTTCAAAACCATGTGGCCCCTCAAGTTGTGGGTCCACTTGAGCTAGTCCAAAAAATGAGCACAAAAAAAAAATACCTTCCGCAGGGATGAATCGAGCACCAATTCTTCCGGAAGGAATATGAGTTTTATCCAGATTTTCGCCACTTGCTTGACTACTTCATAGTGTCTAAAGTCCTTGAACTCACATAATAAGAGAAAATATGAGAGTTCCCATGCACGCTCTTGTTTGACACCTTTCTTCTTGGAAGTTGACCTTAAATAAAAATGATGCATATGGGAATATGCATCATACTTCCCGGGTGGTTTTGAGTTTGTCCTCAAACTCAAAGGGTTAGCAAGCCTCTCAAGAAAGGGGTCACGCTCACAGTATGGGAGCTTTTGAGGAAGGAGGTCACAGGGCATCACCTCTAGAGAGATATAGAAGAGGATGAGGGGAGGATGATAAAACGGGTCATACCTGGTGAGGAGAAGAGGCGGAAGTGAGAAATCTTCTTTGGGGGCAAGGGTTTGGGAAGGACGAACGAGGGGTAAGGCTTGTCAGTCCTTTTGTGGTTTGAGGGGTTGGGAAGGTTGAATGAGGGTTAAGGTGAATTCTTCTTGGGTCAAGAGTTGCTCAACTTCTTCAATAACCCCACATGCCTCCAACTCGGGTGCTTGGAGTTCGGTAGGGCGTACTTCTTGAATCAAGAGTTGTTAAAACTCTTCAGCAACCCTACATGGCTTCATCACTTCAAGGTCTTTAACTACATGCTCTTCAATTCTTGGGGTTATGCTCAAATTCACCTCATTATCTTCTTGGCACCCTTCTTGGGTGAAGGATTGCTCAATTTCTTGCACAATCTCTTCTTGGTTCAACTCGGATTTTTGGGCCACAAGTTCAAAGGTCTCTTCATCACCACAGTCACCAAAAACAAGAGGTAGGTCGACTAGGCTTGAAGCTTTTTCTCCAAGGATCTCTTCATCTTTGTTGAAGCTAAGTTTCTCCAAATAAAATAAGGAAGTAGAGCTAGAGTTACAAGCACTCATTGGACTTCCTTTGTTGAAATGAAGGTTTTTAGAAGAGGAATTAAAGCCGTTTACCTCAAAGGAAACAAATGGATGCTTGTGTAAGTAAGAGGTTGGAGGGAAAGTATCCATTAATTTACCTCTTAACTTAACCCATGTTGTGATCTTACTTTTTCCTCTCTTCTTCCTGTTATACTTGTACTTTTCCCACCATTCAAGTGCATGGCCTTGGAGCTTCTTGATAACCACCTTAAACTTCTCTTGCTCATCAATATTGTAGCGAGTGAAAACTTGATCCACTTTGGAAATCCAATAAGGGAAATCTTCTTTTTGGCCACGAAACTTTGGAGTTTCAAGGATGACCATCTCCTTTTCAATCAAAGCAATCTCTTTTCGCAAGTTTCCAAGAGAAATCATGAAGGATGAATGCTTAAGGGTTCTTTGTGGATTATGTGTTTAGGCTAGAAAAAGGCTGTTTTGGAGAAGAGGAGGGAGGGCACGGTCGTGCAAGGGGCACTGGGGAACCGTGCTATGCTTCGACTTGAGGAAATGCAGAAAAGTAGGGTTGCACGGTCGTGCTGGTAGGCACGGGGGCACCGTGCTGCGTCTCGACTTGAAGATTTCTGGAAAATGAATATGGCACGGTCGTGTGGTATTGCACGGGGGCACCGTGCGAAATCTCTGGCCTGTAGACACTGGATGTTCACGGTTTTTTTTTTTTTTTTTAATGTATTTGGGTGTGATGTGGGTCACTTTAAAAGCCTTGGCTATGATACCAATTGATGTATGTGTGGGAGGTAAGTGATCCAAATCACCAAATCAAACTCAAACTCAAAAACAAACCAAAGTAAAGAGAAAATGGAAGGCTGATTGAGATGGAATGAAAATAATAACAAAAAAAAAAACAAAGGATAAACAAGACCTTGCACTTGAGATAATCCTTCACGGAGCCACTCAAGGACTTGATCTTGGGCAAATCCTCTTGTCTTCACCAAGGAATCACTCCAATTGAAAAAGAAAAGAGAACCTAGAACACCACTTGAACTTGCCAAAATTCAAGATATAGAACTGGGGATTTTTTTTGGACACAAATGAGAATCACTCTCAAGGTGTTTGTACTACTCTTGGAAAATCTTACAACTCTGAATTCAAATGCAACTACATAACCCACCTATTTATAGGCTAAACAAAGATAACCAAAAGACTTAAATACTCCTAGCAATTAAAACTAGAAAATTGAAAAGGCTTGGAAAATGGAAAAGACTCAACATAAGGGGTGGGGGAGGTTACAAAGAATATTCTAGGCTTCCAATCAGCTGAAGACATCCATCTAGAACACTCCAAGGCGTGCATGATGTCATCCACATGATGTCATGTAACCAAAGTCTCTTCATTTGCCCAGCATTTAATCCTTGCAGCAGTCTCTACTTCAACTGCGCATAACTCTCAGCACACACGTCCAAATCAGGTGATTCTAGGCTTGTTGGAAAACCCTGAAAATCTATTTTCCAGAATGGGCTCATTTGCTCAATTTGGATAAGTAGATCAAAAGTTATGATCTGAACATTACACCTATATCAGAACTGGACTGGAGCAGGACATGTCTTCTTTGAGTAATATTTAGCCCAACCAAACGACGTCCAAATTAAACATAATTGGGCTTGTTTGAATGCTGAGATCTTAAACTTCAAAACCATGTGGCCCCTCAAGTTGTGGGTCCACTTGAGCTAGTCCAAAAAAATGAGCACAAAAAAAATTACCTTCCGCAGGGATGAATCGGGCACCCATTCTTCCGAAGGAATATGAGTTTTATCCAGATTTTCGCCACTTGCTTGACTTCTTCATGGTGTCTAAAGTCCTTGAATTCACATAATAAGAGAAAATATGAGAGTTCCCATGCACGCTCTTGTTTGACACTTTTCTTCTTGGAAGTTGACCTTAAATAAAAATGATGCATATGGGAATATGCATCACTTTCCCTTGATAACCTCGGTCATGGGAGAGACAATTGAGCTAAAGTCCTTCGCAAACCTCCTATAGAAGGAAGCCAAACCATGGAAGCTTCGGACTTGTTGTATAGAGGTAGGAGTAGGCCATTCGCGGATGGCCTTGACCTTGTCTTCATCAACATGGATGCCTTGAGCCGAAACAACATAACCCAAGAAGATGACTTGGGGTGTGAAGAAATGACATTTCTCAAGATTACCATAGAGCTTCTCTTTAGCCAAAAAGCTCAAGACTTGGTGAAGGTGGCTTGCATGCTCTTGTTCATCCCGGCTATACACAAGAATATCATCGAAATAAACGACAACAAACTTGCCTATGACAGGCCTAAGCACCTCATTCATAAGTCTCATTGATGTATTCAAGCTTCACTAAGGCAAGTAGAAAACATGAAAAGAAAATCAAGAACCAAGATAGATCAAGTAGACTAGCAAGGGTGATGATAATCCACCTTGGTTTGCACACTTGGGCAAATCTTCTTCCTTCAACTAAGTTACAGAAGTTAATCACCTTCTTAGTTGAATTAAGAAGACCTAGAGATCCACTTGAGGTTGCCAAACACCCAAGATATAACACCAGGAATTTGAAGAGAATTTGAGAGAGTTTACAAAACTCAAAGCTAAATGCAAGTTCCATCCATCCCTTCTTGGCAGCCCAAGGCCTCCCTTTTATAGTGGGGAACCTTTAACAAGCTGAAAAGGAGGGGAACAACAAGTACTTACACATCGAAAAGCATGGAGGGACCAAAAAGCAAAAGACAAAAGCTGAAAAGTGCTTTTTACTTTATGTTGGCAACTTTTCAGTGGACATGAGTCAACTTTAAACAGCTATAACTCCTAGGTTTCTCATCCCAATTGGCTGAAATAGTCTTGTTAGAAGGCTCTGGAAGTCAGCTTTCACAGGCCACAAGTTGCACTCCATTTGGAGTAGCCGTTTGGGAGATATCAGGCAAAAGGTGCAGCATGTGCAAACTGGGACAGTTTCTGCTGCTTCTAGAAAAAGGCTCCCATTGACTTATTTCCTACATACCTAACTTAGACATCTTTATATGCCCTTGAAGCTGACATATTAAGGGTTCCAAAAAGTAATTTTGAAGCCCTTTAAGCCCACCTAAGCTTGGGTAATTAGGCTTGCAAAACTGGGCCAATTTCTGTCCGAACCGGGCAGCATGTGCAATGCATGTTTGATGATTTCTTGGACCATGGCATGAACCTCTTTGACTTCTTTGGTGGTTGTAGGGTCCCTTAGGCGTGTGGCTTGGTCTTCACTTGGTTCCAAAGGATGGTCCCCATCATACTCCCCGGATTGGTTGGAGTTTGACCTCAAACTCGGAAGTTGATCATCTTCATCATAATACGGACTAAGATCGGCCACATTGAAGGTGGCCGAGACTCCATACTCTCCTGGGAGGTCAATCTTGTAAGCATTAGGACCAATCTTCTCAATGACTTCAAATGGACCATCTGACCTTAGCATGAGCTTGGATTTGCGCTTGCTAGGGAACCTCTCTTTCCTCAAATGAATCCAAACCAAGTCTCCCGGTTGAAATTGAGCATCTTTCCTATGCTTGTTGGCTCGTTGCTTAGCTTGCTCATTGGATTTCTCAATTCTTTCCCTCACCTTGGTGTGTAGCTCTTGAATTTCTTTGGCCCTCTCCTCGGCCTCCCAACTAAATTTGGTTGGATTTGGGATTGGAACCAAGTCTAAGGGAGTCCTTGGATTGTAACCATACACCACTTGGAAAGGTGAAAGAGTGGTTGCCTTGCTTGGAGCTCGGTTGAAGGTGAATTTCGCATGAGGGAGCAACTCATCCCACCCTTTGATGCTCTTCTTGACTAGAACTCTAAGCAAAGTGCCCAAAGTCCTATTAGTCACTTCAGTTTGACTGTCGGTTTGGGGGTGGCATGTAGTGCTAAACTTGAGGTGAGTGCTAAACTTTCTCCACAAGGTAAGCCAAAAGTGGCTTAGGAACTTGGTGTCCCTATCCGACACCATGCTTCTTGGAATTCCATGGAGACGAGCTATCTCTTTGAAGTAAAGGTTGGCAATGGAGGAAGCATCATTGGTGGTATGGCATGCTATGAAGTGTGCCATATTTGAGAATCGGTCCACCACTACCATGATTGAATCTTTGTGCCTTTGGGTTCGTGGCAAACCCGTGATGAAGTCTAAACTCACATCCTCCCAAGGACCTGGAGGAATGGGGAGAGGAGTGTATAGACCTTGGGGCCGAGAGTGGCTCTTGGCTTGTTGACAAGTAGAACACCTTCTCACATAGTGCTCTACATCCTTGGACATGCTTGGCCAATAGTAGTGCTCCTTGAGCATGGAGCGAGTCTTCTCAATGCCAAAATGTCCGGCCAAAGCCCCACCATGGAGCTTTTGAATGAGGAGTTCCCGAAACCCACTCCTTGGTATGCATAGCCGGGTCCCTTTGAAGAAATAGACCGTGGGCATGGATAGAGCACTTCTCATAAGTTTCCTTGAAATCTTCATCTTGGGCATACAACCCCTTAACAATCTCAAAACCAAGGACTTTGGATTCCAAGGTAGAGAGTAAGGAGTACCTTCTTGATAATGCATCCGCTCCTTTGTTGAGTTGACCCGACTTGTGATGGATCACAAAATGAAAGGCTTGGAGGTACTCAACCCACTTTGCATGCCTTGGGTTGAGCTTGTGTTGCCCTTGTACGAATTTGAGTGCCTCATGATCCGAATGGAGAATGAATTCTCCTCCCACCAAGTAGTGCCTCCAATGCTCCAAAGCTCTCACAATAGCATAGAACTCCTTGTCATAAGTAGAGTACTTCCTCTTTGCATCATTGAGCTTCTCACTAAAGAATGCAAGGGGCCTCTTCTCTTGAGATAGGATAGCCCCTATCCCAACACCGGAAGCATCACACTCTACCTCAAAGACTTTGGAGAAGCTTGGTCGAGCTAGAACGGGTGCACTTGTGAGCTTGTACTTGATTTCTTCAAAGGCCCTTTGAGCTTGATTGGTCCACTCAAATCTTTTGTCCTTAAGCACCTCGGTTATAGGGGCAACAATGGTGCTAAAATCTCTCACAAACCTCCTATAGAAAGAGGCTAGGCCATGAAAGCTCCTAACTTGTGGAATGGAAGTAGGAACGGGCCAATCTCGGATTGCTTGGATTTTGCTCTCATCAACATGAATCCCTTGAGCCGAGACAACATAGCCAAAAATATGACTTGAGAAGTGAAAAAGTGGCACTTCTCCAAGTTTCCATAGAGCTCTTCTTGAGATAGGATACTCAAGACTTGTTGTAGGTGATGGGCATGCTCTTCTTCACTCTTGCTATACACCAATATGTCATCAAAGTAGACAACAACAAATTTGCCGATAAGGGGCTTTAGAACTTGGTTCATAAGCCTCATTAAAGTGCTTGGTGCATTTGTCAACCCGAATGGCATGACAAGCCACTCATAGAGGCCTCCTTTAGTTTTGAAGGCCGTCTTCCACTCATCTCCTTCATAAATCCGGATTTGATAGTAGCCACTTCTAAGATCAATCTTAGAAAAGATGGTGGCTCCATGAAGCTCATCTAAGAGATCCTCCAACCGTGGAATAGGAAAGCGATATTTGATAGTGGTTTTGTTTATCGCTCTACTATCCACACACATTCTCATTGACCCATCTTTCTTCGGAACAAGCAGGGCCGGCACGGCACATGGGCTAAGGCTCTCACGAATCAAGCCTTTGGCAAGAAGATCATCTACTTGTCGTTGCCCCTCTTG
Organism: Carnegiea gigantea; assembly: GCA_029747015.1. NCBI lineage: Eukaryota > Viridiplantae > Streptophyta > Magnoliopsida > Caryophyllales > Cactaceae > Carnegiea > Carnegiea gigantea. The sequence goes on from JAKOGI010004167.1 coordinate 12,842, forward strand.
AGTCTCTTGGGGATTCATTCGGTAGGCCGGCTTATTTGGGAGGGTGGCACCAGGGACGAGGTCAATTTTGTGTTGTATGGTTCTTTTGGGAGGCAGGCCATGGGGAACCTCACTAGGGAAGACATGTTGGAAATCTTTGAGGAGAGAGGAAAGCAAAGGATGGGAAGAATCCTTAGCTTCGGCCGGTTCTTGGCCAAGTAGAATCCACTCCTTGAAATCATCATATTCATGGAGTTGGGAATGGAGTAGGGTAGTAAGAAAGACATCCATGCTAGGAGTGTCTTGAGGCCTTTTTTGTAAGTTGGATTTGAGAGGGGTAAGGGTGATCTTTTTGTGGTCTTTGGCAAATGTATATGTGTTTAACCGACCATCATGCATCACACTTCGGTCAAACAACCATGGACGTCCCAAGAGAACATAACAAGCATCCATGGGCACAATATCACACCAAATCTCATCCTTGTAACTTTTACCAATTGAAAAGCTAAGTAAACAACGAGAGGAGATTTGCAAGCCTTTACCTTGATTGAGCCATTGTATGGTGTAAGGGCTTGGGTGTGGAGAGACCGATCGCTTGAGTTTGTCCACTAGAGTCTTGGAAGCAACATTGGCACAACTTCCACCATCAATAATAAGAGAGCAAACCTTCCCCTTCACGGTACACCGGGTGTGGATGATGTTCTCCCTTTGTTCCATGTCATTTTGGAAAGCAATACCACTCAAGGCTCTTCTTATCACAAGCATTTCTCCTTCATCAGGCCCCTCTTCGACTTCTTCAAGAGCTTCGGTCATGAAAAGCTCCTTTTCTTCCCCATCATTCTCATCATCTAGCTCCTCACAATGAGCTTGATACTCGGCCAAAGTGACTACTCTTTTGTTAGGACACTCGGAAGCAAAGTGTCCAAGGCCTTGACAACGGAAACATCTCTTCTTGTCACCGGGTTTGAGGGGTTGTTTTGAGGGGGTTTGAGGGGGATTTGGCGGAGGGGGTCTTGTGTTTGAGATTGGAGTTGACTTGGGAGGGTAGTATGAGGGCTTTTGGAATGGGTAAGGACGGGGGTTAGGCTTGGAGGCCATGCCCTTGCCCTTGACTTTCTTTTGTGACTCCACTTTGTGAGCTAAGGCACTAAGCTCATCTAGGGAAGTGTAAGGGTGGAGTTCAACAACATGAGCAATTTCATCATTCAAACCACTCAAGTATCTAATCAAAGTTTGAGATTCATCCTCCTTCAAATCACATTTTAACAATAATTGTTCAAACTCTCTAGTGTACTCTTCTACACTCTTAGACCCTTGTTTGAGGTGGTGGAGTTTAAGGAAGTTGTCTTGCAAGTAATGGGGGGGCAAAAACTTGGACTTAAGTTTGGACTTCATTTTCTCCCAAGTTCTTATCTTCCCTTTACCCTTCCTAACTCTCTTACTCACAATATTAGACCACCAAATGGAAGCATACTTTCTAAGCTTTAAAGCAACAAGCTTTACCTTTCTTTCATCGGGGATGTCTTTGAACTCAAAGACTCTTTCAACAGTTTGGAGCCAATCCAAGAATACATCCGGGTCAAGTTAGCCTTCAAAGTTGGGAATATCCACCTTGAAGTCATTGTAGCTTCGCTCTTGAGGCCTATGATGCCTCCTTGGTCTTCTTGCATACACATCCTCACCGGAGTCTTCAAGAGAGTTGCTTTCTCCTTCCTCGGAATCATCCGAGTCTTGTTTGCTTACACTCCTAGGACTTCTCAAGTTCCTTCTCTTCTCTTGCATCATGTGACCAAGTTGTGCTTGAAGGTACTTGACTTGGGCTTGTAGCTCGGCCTTTTCTCTCAAAGCTTGTTCAGCCACTTGCTCGGGAGTGAGGCTAGAGGACATGTTGGCTTTGGAGTGGAGAATTTGTGTTTTGGGGACGGGAGGGGTAGGCACGGTCGTGCTTGTAGGCACGGTCGTGCTTGTAGGCACGGTCAGGCCGTGCTGTGCTGCTGGCATGGGCTGACTGAAAATGGAATGTGGCACGGTCGTGCCACTGTGGCACGGGGTGGCCGTGCTACAATTCTGGTTGTGCACGGTTTGGGAAATGCAAGAGAGCGTGTTTGGGGTTGTTTTGTGGTTTTGGTGTTTGGTATGTGTTTGGGGGATGGAAGCTTGGCCAAGAGGGGAGCCTAAGCTCTGATACCAAATGATGTATTCAAGCTTCACTAAGGCAAGTATTTGCTAAAGTGAATCAAGAATGCACTTGGGTAGAAAAACATGAAAAGAAAATCAAGAACCAAGATAGATCAAGTGGACTAGCAAGGGTGATGATAATCCACCTTGGTTTGCACACTCGGGCAAATCTTCTTCCTTCAACTAAGTTACAGAAGTTAATCACCTTCTTAGTTGAATTAAGAAGACCTAGAGACCCACTTGAGGTTGCCAAACACCCAAGATATAACACTAGGAATTTGGAAGAGAATTTGAGAGAGTTTATAAAACTCAAAGCTGAATGCAAGTTCATGTATCCTCTTGGCAGCCCAAGGCCTCCCTTTTATAGTGGGGGAAACCTTTAACAAGCTGAAAAAAAAGGATCCAACAAGCTCTTACATGTCCAAAAGCATGGGGGGACCAAAAAGCAAAAGACAAAAGCTGAAAAGTGCTTTTACTTTATGTCAGCAACTTTTCAGTGCACATGGGTCAACTTTAAACAGCTATAACTCCTAGGTTTCTCATCCAAATTGGCTGAAATAGGTCTTGTTGGAAAGCTCTGGAAGTCAGCTTTCACAGGGCTCAAGTTGCACGCCATTTGGAGTAGCCGTTTGGGAGATATCAGGCAAAAGGTGCAGCATGTACAAACTGGGACAGTTTCTGCTGCTTCTAGAAAAAGGCTCCCATTGACTTATTTCCTAGATACCTAACCTAGAACTCTTTATATGCCTTTGAAGCTGACATATTAAGGGTTCCAAAAAGTAATTTTGGCAGCCCTTTAAGTCTACCTAAGCTTGGGTATTAGGCTTGCAAAACCGGGCCAATTTCTGTCCAAACCGGGCAGCATGTGCAATGCATGTTTGATGATTTCTCGGACCATGGTATGAACCTCTTTGACTTCTTTGGTGGTTGTAGGGTCCCTTAGGCATGTGGCTTGGTCTTCACTTGTTTCCAAAGGATAGTCCCCATCAGAAGAGAACCTAGAACACCACTTGAATTAGCCAAATTCAAGATATAGAACTAGGAATTTTTGAGACACAAATGAGAATCACTCTCAAAGTGCTTGTATTACTTTGGAAATCTCTTACAATGCTGAATGATTAGCTTCACATGCCCCTCCCCTTTTATAGACTCAGCAAAAGACAATCAAAAGACTCAAATAACTCCTAACATTTAAAACTAGCTAATGAAAAGTCTAAGAAAAATGAAAAGACACATCATAAAAGGGGGTGGGGGAGGTTACAAGGAATATTCTAGGATTTTTGCAGCTGATTACATCAATCTAGAAGCATCTAAAACGTGCACATTATCAGCCACACAAATATATGTAACCTAAGACTCTTCATATTCCCAGCATTAATCCTTGCAACTGCCTCACCTTCAACAGAGCATAACGTCCAGAATACTCGGCCAAATCACGCGTTCTTGGGCTTGTTAGAAAGCCCTGGAAGTCTATTTTCCAGAATGGCTCATTTGCTCAATTTGGATAAGCGGTTTGAAAGTTATGGCCCAAACAATGCACCTATCTCAGACTGGACTGAATCAGCATAACGTATCTTTGAGTGATATTTTGCCCAATCAAATGATGTCCAAATTAAACAAACTTGGGCTTATTTGAAGGATGAAATCTTAAACTTCAAAACCATATGGAGTCTCAAGTTGTGGGACCACTTTAGGTAGGTCAAAAGCGCACACAAAAATCGGGAAATTTCTGGATGAAGGCGGCACTACCTCTTCGGGCATGAACGCCAATTTCCGGCAAAGTTTGGCAACTTCCTTGACATCTTGAAGCTTGAGTGAATCCTCCTTGGGCTGAGCTTGATGGTCCTTGGGCTTCTCACGATGGTCTCCATCACCCACAACTTGAGGGCCCATGTGCTTTTGAAGCTTAAGATTTCATCTTTCAAATAAGCCCAAGTTTGTTTAATTTGGACATCATTTGATTGGGCAAAATATCACTCAAAGATGCGTTATGCTGATCCAGTCCAGTCTGAGATAGGTGCATTGTTTGGGCCATAACTTTAAACCGCTTATCCAAATTGAGCAAATGAGCCCATTCTGGAAACTAGACTTCCAGGGCTTTCTATCAAGCCCAAGAACGCGTGATTTGGCCGAGTATTCTGGAAGATATACTCTGTTGAAGTTGAAGCAGCTGCAAGGATTAATTCTGGGAATATGAAGAGTCTTCGGTTACATGTGATTGTGTGGCTGACATTGTGCACGTTTTTGGAGCCTTCTAGATTGGTGTAATCAGCTAAGAAATCTAGAATATTCCTTTTAACCTCCCCCACCCCTTTTATGATGTGTCTTTCCATTTATCTTAGTCTTTTCATTTTACTAGTTTTAATTTTTAGGAGTTATTTGAGTCCTTTTGTTGTCTTTTGCTGAGCCTATATAAAGGGGGGCATGTGAGCATTGTAGATCAGATTTCTAAGGCATTTTCAAGAGTAATTCAAGCACCTTTGAGAGTGATTCTCATTTGTGTCCCAAAAAATTCCTAGTTCTATATCTTGAATTTGGCTAATTCAAGTGGTGTTCTAGGTTCTCCTTCTTTTCTTTGGGGTGATTCCTCAGAAGAGTGAAGGGAATTAGCCCAAGACCAAGGTGTGAGTGGCTCCGGAAGGATTATCTCATACTCAAAGTCGTGCACTATCCATCTCTATCCTGTTTGGTGATATTCTTCATCTTTCGCATCTTTCTCTCTTTTCATTTTGCTTAAGTTTGATTTGAGTTTGATTTGGATCACTTTCCACCCACATATACATCAATCAACTTTGAATGAATGTATTTGGTTGAGTTTAAACTCCCTTGTTTCTCTTCTACTCTTGCTTATCACTAGCTTAGCTCCCTAGTGTGGTGTTCAAGAGTCCTTGAAGATCAATGGAGTGGTGATATCTGTATCTCTTTGATCCTTTAGGAGGGCTCTAAGTGAACTTGGTGGTGATATCTATATCCAAGTGAGCTTAGTTTATCTTTTGTTTCTTTGTTGCTTGCAAACCCCTTTCTTCTTCTCTCTCTCTTTTACTTCACTACTTAAGGTCCCTTCTTTGATCTTCATTTCAAGGTCTTAGAAGTGCATCAGTGTGGAAGTAATAGATCCCATGCTTTAGCTTGGTTTTTAATCAAAACCCTTAAGAGAGTACCAAGGGTTCGATTGGTGACCTCTGTTTGCCGGTCTGTTTGTGGATGACAAGTGGTACCGTATTTGAGTTTGGTACCTAACTTCTTCCACAAAGTAATCCAAAAGTGACTTAAGAACTTGGTATCTCGATCTGAGACGATGGAACCAGGAATTCCATGTAATCTCATCACCTCTTTGAAATAGAGCTCAGCGACATGAGTAGCATCATTAGTCTTGTTGCAGGGAATAACATGAGCCATCTTTGAAAATCGATCCACAACCACAAAGATAGAATCTTTATTCCTTTGTGTCCTTGGTGAACCAAGTATGAAATCCATACTAACGTCTAACCATGGCAACGTAGGAATAGGAAGTGGCATGTACAACCCCTGGGGGAGCGAATGACTCTTCGCTATCTGACACGTACTGCACCTTCTAATGATGTCTTGAATGTCTTTCTCCATGCCTGGCTAATAATAATGTTCCCTAAGCATGATTAGGGTCTTGTCTTCACCAAAATGTCCAGCTAAAGATCCAACATGGACTTCTCGAATCAACAACTCACGTGTGCTGCATTTGGGGACACATAACCGAGCACCTTTAAAGAGAAACTCTTCTTGAATTAGGAAATCCCCTTTGGGATGCTTAGCACACTCAGAGTATAACACCGCAAAATCTTCATCATCCTGGTATAAAGCCTTTAGATGCTCAAATGCAAGGATACAAGCATCTAACTGGAACATCAATAGATAACGCCGAGAAAGGGCATCGGCGCCTTGATTCAACTTGCCGGACTTATGCTTGATAGTAAAGTGAAAGGACTGCAGGAACTCAACCCATTTAGCATGGCGCGAGTTTAACTTATGTTGGCCTTGAATATACTTTAAAGCCTCGTGATCTGAGTACAGAATAAACTCACTGGCAATCAAATAATGGTTCCAATGTTCTAGGCATCGAACGATGGTGTAGAACTCCTTATCATAAGTTGAATATCTCTTTCTGGTATCACATAACTTCTCACTGAAGAAGGCCAAAGGGCGTCCTTCTTGAGTAAGAATTCCTCCAATACCAACTCCAGAAGCATCACATTCAACTTCAAAGACTTTCTCAAAACACGGTAGAGCTAAAATCGGTGCTTGAGTTAGCCTCTCTTTCACTTCTTCAAAGGCTGCTTGGGCTTTAGGATTCCAAGTGAACGAGGAACCCTTAAGAACTTCAGTCATAGGAGCTAGAATAGTGCCGAAATTACGTATGAATCTTGATGCATATCCCTCCATGCCCTTGATTTAAAGAATCAAATCAAGTTAGGTAAATTCATTTTGGTGATTTAAGGATGAATAACTCATCCAAGTTTTGTTTAAGCATTGAAACTGCAGGGCAAGGGTTAATTCTAGCAACTAACCCGTTTTTATGTGCTTTATTACTCAACCATCCTAAGGGTTTAAGTCTAATATTTTTCATTGAGATTGAAGTTCAGGAAGTTAGCTTCGCACCAAATCAAATTTCATCCCATTTGGACTTCATTTACCCATTCAAATTAGCAAATAATCCCAAGGTGTCAAAACTGCCCAGTAGGGTCAGAATGTACCCGGTTTTGTTCTTTTCATCTCTTAAGCTATATTTTGGTATAAGTCTTGTATTTTTACATATTTTGGGTCCCCAAGATGTTAACTATGTGATCCAAGTGATAAAATCAAGTTAAGTCAAATGGAAGATGAAGAACCAGGTCAATCTTCCAAACCGTGCAGACTGAGACCCGGGTCAAACTAGCCTAGCCATTTTGATATTTTGATCAGGAAAATTGAGTAATTCCACTTGGAGCTGTTAGAGGACTTCTCAAGCTTTCCAACCATGTGTGGCAAGACAAGTTATGACCACGTTTGCTCAGGGAAACGTGGCCTGCAATCAGACCCTGCATTCTACCAGCACAACCCAGTTTACAGCAGCAGCTAGTTTTCCTTCTCAAGTGGGTTTCCTTTGGCTTGCCGAGTGGCACACTTTCCTAGGCTTGTCACACGTCCCTAAGCCCTCTCAAGATAGGATGCTGCCTTGAAATGCTCAACCAATGAAGAACAAGCAGCCATCTTTTGGTCTCTTGCGTGTGATTGGCTAGCCATAAAGTAACACTTGCTTTTCGGCTATCCAATGGGAATTCAGCAAATATTCAGCATGTTTTAGCTTTGATTATGAGTAAATAATTGTATAATAAGTATTAGTATTGTTTTACTTCATGTTTAGAATGTATTAGATTCGTTTAAACAAGCTTGTACTTAGTTTAGCACAAATCAGATTGTATTAGTGCTTAATACCTTTCCTAGCTAGTAAGGAAAGCTAGAGGTGTATGCTAGTGTGTGTGCTTGCTAAGCTCAGGTCTATTTAAAGCATCACACGGCCCCCTTGAATATGATCTTCCAACTTTGAATGAAAATTAGTTTTGAGAGCTTATAGCTTTCCCTTAGTGCAACGAAATACTAAACTTGCTTATCCTTAACTAGGCCGGCTAAGGTTGTGATCAAGTGTAGTCTTAAACTTGATTAAGTGGTGATATCTGTATCTTAATCATAGTTTAAGGGCCCTAAACTTGAGTTTGGTGGTGTTTCTGTATCCAAACATTGAGTTTAGAGCTATCCATCTACCTTGATAATCTTCAAGTATTCAAAGAGAATTAAGGATAGTTTGCTAGCTTAATCTTAAGTTAGTAAATCTTATCTTCGATTCCCTTCCACTTTCTCCCAAACACAAGCCATTCACATATCCATTCCCATGCTTATCAAGGCTTAGACTACCTCTAATAGTCTAACTTCCATCACAAACTCCAAAGCAAGCTCAACCGTGCAAAGTAAGAAAACATGGCACCACGAACCAGCAAAGTGGCACGGCCTGCCTGTGCCTAAGAGCACGACCGTGCCACCCTCAAGCCGTGTATAATTCATCATTTTGAGTTGTGTTTTTGAAGTGTTTAGCTTGGGTTCCTTCTATCCTTCGTACATACATCATAATCCCTTGACAATACATCAAGTTCTCCTTTTATTCTCACTTAGAATCACTTGATTCTAAGTTCCATTCCTCCCTCACGTGTTTGTTGCCTCACAACCAACATATTACGTGCCATTTTTCTTTAGTTTCCCTTGATGGTATGCTCTCTTGGTTTGTAAGCTTTCACTCTTAATTTGAGTTTTAGCTTGGACCCTCGGGACATACATCATATTTGGTATCAGAGCAAATTCAGATCCTTGCCTGAATCCCACGCTCCCAAATTCAATCCAAACACACTCCCTAAAACCATCCACAAATCATTCCCAAACACATCTGGTTCTACCATGAGTTTCAACATGAGCTTAGAAGAAAGATTTGATGCACTCATGAGACAACATGAGTTGATGTTCGGGGAAAGCCTAGTCCCTCCAAACAAAAGTTGCTCTAAATGTCAAGGTCTTGGTCACACACCCTCGGTCTGCCCCAACAAAGCAATAGTCACCTTGGCCGAATGGGAAGCCACCATGGAGGAAGAGAATGAGGAAGCACAAAAGGCTTCTTTGATAAAATTTCAAAAACAAGACCAAGAAGAAAATGAGAAAAGAGCTAAAGAAGGAGAAAAGCCTCTTTTGGAGAGAGTTTCATGTGGTTATCAAACTAATGAGGATGAACTTGAAGAAACTCTAGAGGAGATAGTGGTAGAAGTAAATGAAGGTGAAGTGCTCACCTTAGACATCCCCCATCCACCAAAAGCCAAGGAACATCATGGCCTACTTTTCATTTCTTTTGGTGAACCACCAAAATTTTTCCCCACTCCACCCTCACCCAAAACACTCAAATCCAATTTCTGTCAACCCATTTCAGAACCTTTACTCAATGCTCCTAATTCTGAGTTAAGAGTACTTAAGGAAGTGGTTCAAAGAAAAATCAAAGAGTCCCATATGTCCATCATTCAAACCAACAAGGGACATGAAGAGAAGAGAGCCTCCAATCAAAGGCAAGTTATTTGAATGGTTGATTCTATTTCAACCATACAATGAATCCAGAAGAGGAGGTAATTACCTAAACTGATTTGAGGACAAATCTTTTTAACAAGGGGAGAATGATGCATATCTGTAATACCCACCTTCGTTGTTTTTACGTTAAGTTGCCTGTCTTGCTTTTTACGTTATGAAATCATGTTTTTAGTAGCCGTGTAAATTTTTAACGATTAATTTCACTAAAAAAGAACGATTATTTGATTAACGTTATTATTGATGCTACTTATTTTTAAAATATTTGAATCAACGCTAAACCGAGTTTTTAAAATCGTTTTTCGTTTTACTTGGTTGAATCCCAAAGTTCAAACTGAAATGTTGATTGTAGGTCGTTTCAGTTCGGGTTTAGCCTAACCATTAGCAAGTACGGGATCGGGATTCAGTTGAATGATGTTATTTGAGTCAACCCAAAAAAAAAAAAAAGAAAAGGGGTTCAAGTACCTTAGTCGGGCAGAGACCCCGACCACCCCTCCCCCCCGCACGCTCGCTCTCTCTCTCTGCTCTCCCTCCCTCTCTGCTTCGCTCTCTCTCTCTCTCTCTCGCGGGTCACCGGTCGCGGCATGGCGTCACCGCCGGCCGTCACGTGTCGCCGGCGAGAGAAGGAGCCGTCCGACCTCACCCCTGCGTCGCCAACCACACGAACACCACCAATCCTCCTTCCCCACGTCACACAACTGAGCCAACTTGAAACCCACGCATCAGCCACGCCCAATTCCGCCACCACGTGCCGGAATCCGGTCACCCACACCGGATTCGGCCTCCCCTCTAAATCTGGGGTCGAATTCGACCCCAGACGACCCCAACCGCGACCATAACGCAAGTTAGGGTTTTGGGGTTCGGGCTAGCCGAGTCACGCGCGAAGGGCAGGCTGTTGTTGTTCGATTTTTGGCCTCAATTCAAGCTAAATTGCGTGTATCTAGCGTGAAATCGAGGTGGGTGTTCTCGCCTCCTAAGTTATTATTATTTTCGAAATTGATTTTTAGCAGATCGATGTTGCATGTCAAGTTAGGGTTTGTTAAATTTGTTAGAAATGTCAAGAAATTAGCTATTCATGTTTAGGTTCGATTCATTTGGTTGATTGATGCCTGAGATTGTAATTCGAAGTGAATTATATGCGTTTAGCATTAATTCGAATGCATGTAGTTAGCAGATGCTTAAGATTGTAAATTAATGCGAATTATGTGCGTTTAGCTTCAATTCGAATCAATAAACGTAAATCATGCCTGAGTTGTTAATTCGAAGTAAATTAAATGTGTTTAGCATCAATTCGAGTCCATGAATGTAAATCATGTTTGAGATATCAAAATCGAAGTTAATTTTAACATATTTAGCTTCGATTCGAGTTAAAGAATTATTGTTTAAAAACGGAATTAAAATCGAAATGAATTTAGCATATTTAGTTTCAATTCGAGTTAATGAGTTATTGTTTGAAAAGGAATTAGAAACGAAGTTTGTTTGATATGTTTAGCATCGATTCAAGTTAATTAGTTGCTGCATGAAAAAGGATTACAAATGAAGTTAGTTTAACGTGTTCAGTATCGATTCAAGTTAGTGAGTTAATGTATGAAAAAGAATTAAAATCGAAGGTGCGTTAACATCCTTAGCTTCCCTTCGAATTAATTAACCAATGCGTGAAATGAGCTAATTTCAAGGTTAATGCAATGTGTTTAGTTTCGAATCAAGTGGATTAGTTATTGCATGTTAAAGGAATTAATCTCGAAGTTATATAAACATGTTTAGCTTCAATTCGAGTTAACCTAGCTAATGCATGTAAACGAATTAAATTTGAAGCTATTAAAATATGTTTAGCTTTAATACGAACCCTTTTTTTAGCACATTCATGCTTAGGAAAGTTACTCGAAATGTATCGGTTATGTTTAGAATCAAATTATGTTTGATTTATTGAATAAAGTATTGTCGATTCATGAATAAATGTGGCCATATGAACGCTTGTTGTAATGCACCGCGGAATGGTGTTGGTTGCTCAGGTAAGGGCCTAAAGTTCACTCCCTTTTTCATAAGCTAATATGATAATATGTTGTGATTAATAAATCGATGAATCGAGTTGGTAGTTGGATGGGTTGAGGAAAGAATCATGAGCGTTCGAGGTCTTGTGGTACGGTGCTTGTGAGGAGGGAGTTCGGGTTGTGAAATTACCGCAATCGTGTGGATTGCGAGGCTATGTGTGGCTTATTGTGTTGTTAAAATGATTACGAAGTGTTTAAATGTGATATGTGTAATCCCTTTTCCTTGTGTGTTTTAAATGTAACATGTGGGTGCGAGGGTAATGTTTTAGCAAATGACTTTTCATGTGTTTTAAATGAATAATAGCCATGTCTAGTAATGAGCTATGGCCTATTTTAGCTATCCAAATAGTGTTTGGAAGGAATCCCTAAAATGTTTTTATCAAAAGGGAGGTGGGAATTATACATTGAATGATTTTATTGTTTGAAATGGAAAATTACTAGCCGTTATGGCCGATACGCTTTAAGTGGCTAAGATAATGTGCTGCGGACAATATGATAAGATGTATGTTAACCTAGGGGATAAGTCCGGATAAACCCTAGAGGCCCTGACGAGGGCTAATGTAATGGTCCGATATGTTATGTGTAGCCATCCCGGGAGTAAGAGCTTAAGCGTGAGCGTTAGGTCTCACTATGGGTCGAGAATAGTTCTCACCCAATCAGCACCCTGTAATGATCTTATGCCAGAAGTACTTTCGTACTAAGTTAAGAAAAGCAATTGGCCTTTGCCATTTATATGTTTTAAAGAAAAAGAATGTTTTATGGGCCCAAAGAGGCCGCATGGAATGGATATGAAATGCATACAAGGGTCGTTTTACGACGAATGCAAAATGTAAACTCTTTCAAAAGATTGAGAACCTCAAGGTTATGAAATGCTTTCAATGTGCAAAGAAAGTTTCATTGTCGATTTAAAGAAAATGTTCTTAAATATGATGAATGTGGATTCTTAGCCTGTGTATTAAAGGAAAGCTTTCAATGGATGCATTATGAATGATTCTTAAGTATGGTTGAACTTGGATTCCAATCTTATGTGGCATCATTCTTATCCATAGCAAATCTGTCTGATTTAAAGTGTACGAGATGAGAAAGAAAGTTATAGCACGTTGAAAATTCTATGAATGAAGGCGTCTTTTCCTAAAAGAATGAACGTTGATATGTGTTTATGTGTGTGATATGTATATCATATGAATGAAATGCCAAGAAAAGTGTATTTTTGAAAAGGGATAACCTTATATACACATCATATGATTGAGGTTTCATGTGTAGTTCAAATGGAGTATTAGGAAGTTATGTTATGAAAAGAAAAGATCCTTATACTTAGCCTTCGATACTCACATGCCTAACTACTTGCTAGTAAAGAACTCCGTCGTTGAGGAACCTAGAAATATGATTGGGTGGTCGAAGTGAAGTTTATGTTTAGTGATCCTTCCATAAAGGTTCTATGAATATCTATTATGGTAGTAAAGTATGGAAACGTGGTATGTGACTAGTAAAGATAGTATTGCTTACAACGGTTTTGGTTTTAAGGGGGGTTGGGGGACACTCACTGAGCGTGTGGTTGCTCATCGCATTACTCTTTCCCCTTTTCCCCAGATTTTCTTTCTGACAGGAAGAAGTTGAGTCAGATAAGCCCAGAAGGAACCTATTGTTGCTTACAAGGCGTCGTATGTGCTCATTTGAAGGGATCTTACGTGTTTAATGAAGTCATGTAATGTACTTTTAGTTTATAAAGGTCTGTAAACGATTATTCTAGTTCATGTATTGCATATGGTATAAAGGTCGCTCTATATGGCCGCTTGAGCCAACCATCAAGTTGGTTAGATGTCTTCTTGATTTAATTTAGCTATGTTTAGGGATGGAAATCTTAATACTCCGGTATTGTTAACCGTTGAGTTGTATCTTCTATTTCTTCTTTATTCATGAATCAATCTGGTTGATGTACTCCGAGCGAGTGGCTAGTTGAGTTATGAACTCCGGCGTGTGGCCATTGAGCTATGTTTCAAATGTTTGCGCTTCCGTTGATTTACAGGGACTTATTGTAAGGCTTTTAGCCTGGAAATGGTCAGTTTTTAGGGGGAACTCTGCCCATTTCGTCCCAGGATTTAAGTAAGAAGTTAGGAAAGCGTAACGCTTCTGGCCTAGGGCTGGGGGTGTTACATTGATGGTATCAGAGCAAAGGTCCTGCGACCATAGGCCGCGACCTGAGTCTTGCATTCATATAGTCCAATAGGAACGCGTTCATAATGATGTGATATATGCTTACTAGGTCTATAATTGTGCGTTTAATGTGAATCTTGGTGTATTCAGCTAGCTAGGTACTGCTCGGGTGAGCTCACTAATCGAGTGAACGAACGAATTGTTAAGGGTGTTAGTCGAGTAACTTGTTTTCTCATGAATGAGTTAAGTATTAGTCCAATCGAATGTTGTTTGTTTATTTGCTTATACGCCTTGACGGTTTGGAATTGCATGATTGGAAAGTCTTAAAGCTAAGCCCATCTTTGCCCCCGAAGTACGATTTGCTCCTCGGGTCCCGTAATGGAGTGAGTAGACGTACTTAATGGTTGGTAGGGATAGGCTAGAGGCAGATGGACTATTTCTCGTTTGAAAACCTAGAGATTTTGAAAGTTGAGACTTTTCTAAATAGTGAATGAAGATGTTTGCTTCGCATTGAAAGACCCTTCTAATTATGTGGTTAGGTTTTAATGCCGTATTTGAAGGCTTGCATTTGCTTTATCATCACACTTGAGTCTCTGCTACTGTTGTAAGTTTCTATGCGCAACTAAACGTATTGGATGCCTGTCTGCCAAGATGCATATGTTGCCTGATGTGTAAATGACAAGTTATAAGCGACTAAGAATTACCCATCTTGACTAAAAGCTTCTTTTTGACAATAAACCTTTTAACGTGAATGTTTGATTGTTAAGAAGGCTGAGGGATAGCTTCGTGTGTGTGCATGCCAATATGAGTAATTGTGGCAGAGTTCTGTTGATTGTGACCTAAGTGATATCCCATACGTGTTATTGACACTTAGATTCGTTTTTACGCCTGTTAGTCAGCTGATGGCTAATTTTTAATGATTTTGACAAGTTTCAAGACATACCTTGACCTTAGTTTGCAAATGAGAAATGCAATCCTGTATGCCGTTCTAAATGACCCCTTACGTGATATTAGTTGTGAACTTGAAACCATGGACCTTGAAAGCTTATATAGTCACTTAGAATGATATGCAGGGCCAACTTTATGTTTATTAACTAACGGTAAAGTAAGTAAGCTATGTGGTGCTTCTTCAACTTGATTCTTATGGGGTATGTCACTTAATTGGCCAAAGAATTCAACCTACATGAGTTGTTGCTTCGTGTAGTCATAGTTAGCTAATCACTGTATAGCATATAGTCCTTATGTTGTGGTTAAATTGCTAATTGCGCACATATACCATGGTGTGATTGCGTGATTGTAACCTTTGCTTTGAAATGTTTATCTCCGAATGCATCATTGAATGGTATGCTAGAATAATCATGATTGTAAGGGAGTTACTCATCTTTTATTCGAACTAAGGTTTATGCCTCTTATGTTTGATTGGAGAGACGATGTTTTGGCTTGGACGAACCCTAATACACCAAGAAAGCGAAAGGGAGGAAGAACCTAGCAGACTTTGGAATTGTACATAGTAATGATCTCCCATATGATCACCTATGGGATAGGTGTACCTTGTAGACCCTCAACACATACCTATAAGACCATTAGCACCGTAGTTCTTACCAATGCTAGTTGATTGATAATCAGCCGTATGTTTTATGAGTGAATGGTATAGTAAATACATGTCATTGGAGTTGCTTATCATGAACTTTAGTTGCGTAGTGGCTGGATTGATTAAGTGGTTCAACCTATGCGAACCATTGCTTGTACGATCTCTGAGTCATTACTTGTACTCCCCAAGTTCTATTATCCCATGATATGGTTTGAACAACTATACACATACGCACTTAATGCATGATGTGGTGACCTTAGGTGTCTATCTTCACCTTTGTTTGCCTATGTGCAATCCATGCTTGACTTGCGTTTGGTTTGGTAGGTGACTTGATTATCCAAACGAATGAAGTTTCATAGTACACGGCCTGACATGACCCTTGACTCGTTGTTTGCATGCACGTATTCTTACCGTAGCATTATCTTCTCAGTTGTTTCTATCGGCATGCCATGCTAGTTCATGCCATTTATGATTCTTCATCCTTAAGTGCTCTGTTGTAGACCCTACGTGATGCCAATGTTTTTACTGCTTAGGTGTGATGTGATAGCTTCCTGACCAATTGATTTGACTTCAGGGTGACCCAATATCTTGATGCCTTTGAATGGACCTGACTAAGTTAATTGCCTTCATGCGAACTTGACATGTCCTGAATAAGTTGTCATGAATGAAAGGGCCTAAAAGTTAGCTGGGATTGATGTATAGACATCGGAATGTTGGTGCATATGTTTTCCTTTTGTAAATTGCTTGCCATGTATGTTTTAGACGCGTTCATGCTCCCCGAGACTCCTAAGCTTAAGAATATTGGATTGCTAATACCATGCAATTCCATTGTGCTTAAATGGTACTATGTGGTGCTATGTGACATTTCTATTACTCTAAATGTGTTATAGTAGTCTCCATGTTAATCATTGTAATCCCAATATTAACTTGAATTCATGTTTTAGAATGAGACCGCTAGTGTATGACCTGAAGATGTCATTGTCTCAATTGTCGTGCCTTTAGATGCCCACTTATAGATGCATATGCATAGAATTATTGCTTGCCATGCGAACTGAGTCTAGACCATTGGAAATCTATGTTTCATTTTCAAAACAAACTCAATATGGTTGTCCATGCCAACTCATTTGCCCCTCTTCAATGCGATTTGCCCTCGGCGCCTAAATAGAGTGAGTAGACGCTTGAAGAGGTTGGCGAGGAGGAGACTGGATACCATAAGATATTTTCTTTTGATTTAGAAAGAAGTAGTGATTGCAAAACGGAACCTTCTGGAAACCTACCGTGTAGATCCTAGTTGTGTGCATGCATTTTAAGAAAGACCGAACTTAGATTTGGAATTTCGAGGACAAAATTCTTTTAAGGGGGGAAGATTGTAATACCCACCTTCGTTGTTTTTACGTTAAGTTGCCTGTCTTGCTTTTTACGTTATGAAATCATGTTTTTAGTAACCGTGTAAATTTTTAACGATTAATTTTACTAAAAAAGAACGATTATTTGATTAACGTTATTATTGATGCTACTTATTTTTAAAATATTTGAATCAAAACGCTAAACCAGAGTTTTTAAAATCGTTTTTCCGTTTTACTTGTTGAATTCGCCAAAGTTTAAACTGAAATGTTGATTGTAAGGTCGTTTTCAGTTCGGGTGTTAGCCTAACATTGCACGTACGGGATCGGATTCAGTTGAATGATGTTATTTGAGTCAACCCAAAAAAAAAAACAAAGAAAAGGGCTTTCAAGTACCTAGTCGGGCAGGAGACCCCGACCACCCTCCCCCCCCTCACAGCTCGCTCATCTCTCAAATAAAAAAAAAATGCTCTCACCTCTGATGGAGATCCACCCGTGACCATGAATACCCACCCTCAAGGTGGTCCAAAACAATCAGATTCAATGGCTAAAGTGCCAAAGACATGCCTAGTTTGCCTTAGTCATTTTCAGCCTTCATCCTGTTTTCAGTCCGTGAACAAGCCCGGTTTTGCGCACATTATTGCGTGACCTTCCGATGGATATGACTGGGATGCAGGAGGCCTAACTTTAAGTTTAAGATGTGTTCTTTCCAATAAGACCGATTGCAAGTCATTTGGAGGTCATTTGCTACCTGAGATCAGCTGTTGAAGTCAAGTGCTCAAAACTGTTTCAGTTTTGCCCAGTTCTGGAAATGGGTCTGTTTGGACGACCAAAGCTCCTCCATTTGGACTGAAACTTTTATGGCTTGAAAGTGCATTAATAATATTATCAAGTGGTCATAAAAAACCTCAGCCAAATTACACACCTAAGGAGCTATTAACCAGCAAATTAAGGGAAGAAACTCCCTTTTACCCGGGTAAAGACAGCCAGCTGCATGTTGTTCTTTTTGAGGTGCTTTTGCTCTTATCAAGGTTTAATCCACTTGCAAAGGTCATGATTAAATGCCTTGAAGCTGATTATGTCCTCCCAAGCCTCCCAAGTTGACAACTCAGCCTCGAGATCAACAATTAAGTGTTGTCGAGCTACGGTTTAATCTAACCGTTTTTGGTGTTGTTTTGGTTTTCGGGTTTTAGCCTAGTTTAGCTTCTAATTTGACTTTGTAAGCTGATGCACTTCTAAGACCTTGAAATGAAGATCAAAGAAGGGATCTCAAGTAGTGAAGCAAGTGGAAGTGAAGAGAAGATGGGTTTGCAAGCAACAATGGGATGAAGAGATAAACTAAGCTTACTTGGATAAGATATCACCACCAAGTTCACTTAGAACTCTCCTTAAGGATCAAGTGAGATAAGATATCACCACTCAAATGATCTTTAAGGACCCTTGAACACCACACTAGGGAGCTAGGCTAGTGATAAGCAAGAGTAGAGAGAGAAACAAGGGAGTTTAAACTCAACCCAAATGCATTCATTCATAAGATGCCTTACATGCTGAGGTTATTCCCCTACTTATAGGCCTTACAATCAGCAAAAAACCCATGAAAACTAAGGCCAAACAACCGGCCAAAAGGACAAGGGAAAGGGGGGACCAAAAAGCAACAAGTACAAAAGCAAAAAGTAAAAGCTGCCAGTGCTTTTCAGAACTGCAGCACCAACTTCAAATGGGCATAACTTCCAAAATACTTTTCCAAATGGGATGATTCAAAAGCTGGGAGAAAGCTCTGCAAGTCTAGTTTCCAGAAAGGCCTCTTGCAGCTCCAAACTCCCAGCCGTTTGAAAGTTACCCCCTGAAAAAGGCAAGGATATATCTGCTGCCATCAGCCTGTACCTCTAGAGAACTTGCTTGCTTTTGAAACCCCAACCAAGGATTTGACTTCCAAATCTTTTGCTGGCCTTTCAGTACATTCAAAAGGATTTCAAAAAGTGGATTTGATAGTTCCAAAGTTCATCTAATGATAGAGAAAATGGAACATCAAAACCGGGTACTGAAATGGATGTTCTGGGCAGATTGGATAGCCTGACTTCAAGGGCTGAGTTGGATGGGCAAATGAAGTCCAAATGACTTGAAATTTGCTTGATTGGAAAGCTAACTTCCTAAACTTAAAACCCAAGGCAATTAAACAGGTCTAAACCACCTTTAGCCTAGGTGATTAGGGTCACCAAGTTGCTGTGTTTGCTGATCAGAATTGCTGGGCAGTAGTCTTGATCTTCTATGAGTTTTCTCATGACTTGGGTGGCTTCTTGAACTTCCTTGGGAGTGGATTGCCTTTGGACTTGCTCACTCTCATTGCCTCCCATGGGTACATCATAAGCTGAATGCTTGTGTTTAGGAGGATTATAAAACCTCCCTTGCTGCCTTGTATGTTCAACAAGTTGATGCATTTGAATGAAGTTGAGCCTTAGCTCCTTTGAACTCTCAAAACTCTCTTCTAGCTTATCTCTATCTTTGGCCGGGTAGGGTGGTGATCTAGCAAGAGTCTTAACCTCTCTTTGGTGGTGTTTCTGTATCCAAGGAGTTGTTAAGGGTCCTAGTACTAAACTTGGTGGTGTTTCTGTATCCAAGTGAGGTGCTAGATTCGGTTCCAATCACAAAACTATCCTAGTTTGAGCTTGTGTTTACAAAGGAAGCTTGAATCCGTTTGTTCTCTTTGCATTCTGATTTGGCTTGCTTTGGTTGTTCCCCTTTGAGATACATCATATTTGGTATCAGAGCTAAGGCTTCCCTAGGCCTAAGCTTGCTACCCAACACCCTTCCAAATACCCAAACACATTTCCCCCACAAAACACCCAAAACCGTGCTCCACGGTTTCCACTGCCCAGAAGATCGGCACGGTCCCCCCGTGCCAATGAGCACGACCGTGCCCCTCTCCTTTCCCAGCCACATTTTATCTTCCCCTACATCCAGAACCTCAGCACGGTCACCCCGTGCCATGTCGCACGACCGTGCCACCCCTTTCCCAGCCACATCCCAACCTCTCTCACGTCCCGACCCTGAGCACGGTCACC
>JAKOGI010004168.1:0-32325 GCA_029747015.1 Carnegiea gigantea
ATATATATATATATATATATATGTATATAGATATATATATATACACACACACACACGCGCGCGCACACACACACACACACACATATATATATATATATATATATATATATATATATATATATATATATTTATGCCTATATTTATATATATATACCTATATATGTATGCATGTGTGTGTGTGTATATATATATATATATATAGTAAGTAAATGTATCGATTAAACATTTAAATCATTTCTAAATTCATATTCAACCTTTGACGGCTAATAAGGGAAATCTAAAAGTAAGTTCATACTCTTTAAGCATTACATTACTCGAACTCAAGTAACCATTTTAAATTATTTAATTCATTAAGCCATTCGGCTGAACCATTTAGCTGAACTATATCTTAGTTTAAAAAACATCCTCAGGCAACATAGTCATTTTTAGAATCGTTTCAAACCATTTTTAGTTTTAGTATTTCAAGAGAATTGTTTTCAAACTAATTTTTGTTTCTGTAATTCAGCATAATCGCTTTGCAATACGCAATATTTCAACCGAAACATTAGCCGCACAATTCGATTTTAATTCAACTACTCCATTATTCAATTTTGAAATCCAACAATTCGAGATTTTCTGAATTATTATGCAACCACATCATCAGCTATGCACACTCAAAAATTAGCATAACCACAGGGCTAAAATGTACTTAAATCAACATCACTAGCATTCAGTTCTGATTCAGTAGTTTTGGGAGTTAGCCACTAACATGTAAGGTTGTCCAACGCAAGATAAATTTTCTGATTATAATGCTAACTTAGTTCATCCCTAAAATCAGCGTATTACAATCCAATTCCATAATCAAATACATGCAATTATGAAACTAAACGATTCATCCGAAAACATCGAAAAACTTTGCAAAATTAATAGTGATTAGGGAATCGAGAATCACCCACCTCACTCCAAGTTTAGGACCCGTTCTGAGAGCTTTTCGGTGCTGTTGTGGATGGTCAGGAACGCGAAAATTTATCCCTTTTTTCCTTGCTATACTCAGACCCGAAGCAACCAACCCAGACCTGGTTTCTTCCCTTTTTCATTACTGCTACTAGTGTTCGCCAAAACCAGCTCAACCGTCGACGGTGACGGTTCGTGGTGGTGGTACGTACAGGGTTTCAAACCCTAGCCTCTCAAATCCTCATCTCAGTCCCTCGCTTTCTTGCTCAGTCTCTATTCTTTCTAGCTTCGATGGGTTGTCGGCGTGGCTTCGACACCCCGTCGCCCACGCCTACTCTCCCCCTGCCTGTCTCTCTGTGTGTGGTGGGTCTCGAGGCTAGGGTAGCTGAAGCCTTCATCGTCGTGTTTTGTTTTTTGGTTGAAGGAGAAAGGGGCTTCAGCCCCTTTTTGGTTCTCTTATCCTCTTTTTTTGTGGTTGTTTTGGTGTTTTAACACCCCCTACTAAGCCAAGTTCGGTCCTAATTCATTTGACTTCGCTTATCTCGACCACACATGCCCTCACATAATTTGTTAATTTTATGTAGATACGCCTCGACTTAATTTTTCGAACTCACTAATTTCACGTAATTGTTTAACAAATCAAGAAAATTAATAAAATTACTCCACATAAATATTACACCTAATTAGTACACAATTAAATAGTCTATCATAGTAAACTAAATAGAACACAGCTAATGAAAATATTAACCCAAACAGTTAGCCTCCGGATAAAGCATCACAATTGTTAGAAGAGAAGAGTCCCATATGACTTAAAGTAGCTGAACATAGCTTACTTATCATTGAAAAGGGTTCGAATGAATGCATGGTTGTCATTTAGGAGGGCCAAGAACCTTGATTGTGTACCCTATGCCTGTACTTTGTGTCTTATGGTAATTAGAGTGAGTTGTTGAATTAAGAAATTCTTGATTACCTCATTGATGTTGTTTGCGAAAGTTCGTGAAAACCCAAAAAGATTTTTCCTCTTTCTTTCTCTTTCTAATCTAAATCCCTTAATAAGTATCCATTGGAGGGCAAGTCTGGTGCCAGCAGTTGTGGTAATTCCAGCTCCAATAAAAAGCTCATAGTTGGACCTTGGGGTAGGCAAACCAGTCCACCTTATAGTGTGCACCGGTCATCCTGCTCTTTCTGCTGACGATGCACTCCTGGCCTTAATTGGTTGGGTTGTGCCACCGGCGCTGTTACTCTGAAGAAATTAGAGTGCTCAAAGGAAGCCTACGCTCTGTATACATTGGTACGGGATAACATAATAGGATTCTGGTCCTATTGTGTTGGCCTTCGGGATCGAAGTAATGATTAATAGGGACAGTCAGGGGCATTCGTATTTTATAGTCAGAGGTGAAATTCTTGGATTTATGAAAGATAACAACTGTGAAAGCATTTTCCAAGGAGGTTTTCATTAATCAAGAACGAAAGTTGGGGGGCCGAAGATGATCAGACACCATCCTAGTCTCAACCATAACCTATGCTGACCAGGGATCGGCGGATGCTGCTTTTAGGACACGGCCGGCTCCTTATGAGAAATCAAAGTTTTTGGGTTCTGGGAGGATTATGGTCGCAAGGCTGAAACTTAATGGAATTGACGAAAGGTGCACACGCTTAATCAAACTCATACAAGGACTTCCTTCAATATAGTTCGATGATTGAATCAAGAATAACTCGTGATCAAGCAAGTAAGGTTCAATGGATATGCAAGGGATAAAGGCTCATCCATGACCCAAGGCAGCAAGGAATCTACCCTCCAAACCATTAAGGCTAAGTAACCAAGTTTAAATTAATGGAATACACTCGATTAACTAGCTAAATCAATTAGTTTAGTGAGATTTTAAGTGAGAGAGTTTTTAGCGACTTTGCTAAACTTTCATTCATCAAATGTGCCTTACAAAGCCAACCAAGGGAGGACATATACTAGTCCAAGCCTTGCAGCAAGGTCGAGAGGTTCCTTCATAATTAAGAAACCTTTGAACAAGCTTAAACCAAGCTGAAAACTTGCACATGGAAGATAGAGAAAAGGCATGCTGCTGCTAATTACTTCATGGATAGCCAGAAGGAAACTAGCTTGCACTCTCCCCCTTAGATGATTGGCCAACTTCATTCCAAATCTGCAATAGTTTCCAGGAGTGTGTTCCTGGTCATCATCTAAGGTCACAAGAAACCAAGAAGGAGGTAGGTCTCCAAACATGGATGCAAGCTAAACACCATCGCAAAGTCAAACAAGCTGTTAGGGTCAATCTACTAGGACTTGATTATGGCATTTGGTGATAGAATGTGGATAAAAAGTTCGTTTTGCCATAGAAATTTCATTATCAAAGAAGGTTGAATATCATGTGATTTTCTCTGTTCATTCTTATTGTTTTTACTTAGGATTAGTAGTAGTTTAGGATAGATTCTCTTTTAGGGGTGATCTGTTTGAGGATTATTGGTATTATGTCGGTGGCCATGTTGAGCCCTGCTCACGCGATTTTTTATTTAATGTACCTTATTTGATTGAGTGTAGTTAGATGATAGCTAGATTAGCTTAGTTTCCTTTGTTATTACTTTGCTTTAAACCCTTACTAGTAGACAAAATAGATTAAATTTGCATTTTAAAGTAGCTTAGTGTAGTTAACCAAATCGAACCCTATTATCAACCAAGACTATCTTTGGTAAATCACACATCACCCCAAAGGACGACTTTTCACCCTTCCTTACCCGTAAAAATTACAGCAACAATATGAATATATCTATATATATACACATATACATACATATATATAAATACACACACACACACACACACACACACATATATATATACAAATATATATATATACATATATATATATATATATATATATATATATATATATATATATATATATATTACACATACATACATACATACATATATATATATTATATTATAATATATATTATCATTCCATTACATATATAATATATATATATATATAGATGCATATAACATATACATATATAATATATATATATATTATTTGTATATGTGTTGTGTGTGTGTGTGTGTGTGTGTATGTGGTGTGGGGTGTGTGTGTGTGTGTTGGTATATATACATTACATATATAATATATATATATATATGTATTGTATGTAGTGTGTATATATATTAATACTATCTATCTATATATCTATACGTCTTATATATAGCTATATTATGTATATATGTATCTATGTATATGTATATGTTATATCTCTTATCACTATGATATATATCTATATATATATATATATATTATATTATCTCTCTCTATATAATATATCTATATATATAGATACTATATATATATATAGATGTATACCCTTTATGTAGATCATATATCCCCCTGTACATTGTATATTGTATACTATATACTCTCTCTCTACTATATATATATATATATATCTCATTATATATCTATATATATTATATATCTTATATATATACACATATACTATATGTATATGTGTATATATATAATATATATCTCTATATATATATATATATATTATAATATACACATAAGACATATATGTATATGTTGTAAATATTATATATATAATCTAATCATATGTAATATATTATATACAATAATATATTATATAGTATATGTATATATGTATGATGTAATGTATGTATGTAAGTCTGTATGTATGTATTTATACTATCTATACAATATTATATAATATAGCTTATTATTATATATACATATATCTCAGCTATCTCATATCTCTATATCTTGTGTGTGTGATTTTGTATGTGGTGTGGTGTGTGTGTGTTACCCACACCACCCCCCACACACACACACACATCACCCATAGATATATCTCATGTATCTGTGTGTGGGTATATATATATTACGCAGATATCTATATATATAGATATAGATTATATGGATATACCTATAGATATATAGATATATAATCTATATATCTATTATATACTATGTGTGGGTGTTGTGTATATATTTAATATGTATATTATTATCATAATTATCTACCTCATATATATATATATATATATATATATACATATACATATATATATATGTATATGTATATATATACATATATATATACACAAATATATATATATATGTAATACCCTGAGTGTGGCCTAAAATGATCGGAGTGACTACTTATGTCACCAAAGGTGCACCTTTCTTTTTGGGGAGCCCACTTTTAAGAATTCTATAGTTAAGCATGCTTGTCAAGGAGAAATCTTATGCTGGGTGACCTCTTGAAAAGTTTCTCAGGCAGCGTGTGAACGAGGATGAAGCATGCCAAAAAGACTTGTGGTGATTTGTGAGACCAGTCAACGATCCTTGAAGCCGTTATTGGTAACTGTTTGCGACCCTGGAGAGGTCGAGGGTTACAGATGGTATCAAAATTGACCCGTGACCGTGAGCTACGCTAGCAGATTATAGAGCTGTGGCCAGTCACTTAGCAGGGCAAAGATACTGGGATGGACCGCCGGTCAAAAAGACGTGTAAGTCGGTCGGTTAATGAGGTACAACGGGGACATTGTGCACTTCAAGTAGGGGTGAATGTAATACCCCGAGTGTGACTTAAAAGGATTGAAGTGACTACTTATATCACCAAAGGCGCATCTTTCTTTTCAGGGAGCCCATTCTTAAGAATTCCACAGTTAAGCGTGCTTGCTGTGTAGAAATGTTATGATGGATGACCTCCTGAGAAGTTTCTCAGGCAGCATGTGAGTGAGGACAAAGCACGCCGGAAAGGCTTGTGGTGATTTGTGGGGCCAGTCGATGATCCTTGAAACCGTTACTGCTGGGGTCGGGGCGTTATAATATGTGTGTGTGTGTGTGTGTGTGTGTGTGTGTGTGTGTGTGTGTGTGTGTGTGTGTGTGTTTAGACACTACACCCCCCAACACACACACATGCACTAGACTTTTTATCGTTCGGACTAGATGCGGATCGGATTAAAGGTTGGAATAGACCTCATAGGATTGGACCAGACTAGACCGAGCTAATTCATTTCAGTCCTCGGTCTAGCCTTTTGTCCATTTTGGTCTTCCTTCCGGGCCAGGTCTGGACCGGGCGGACCGATGAATTGGACCGGGCTTTGATAAAGGTTGGGGTTTTTTTTTTTAAAAAAAATTCTGAAGTTCGGGAGTTCCTACCTTTCCTACTTTAGTCATGAGACTCACAACATTCTCCTAATCTCCCTCCATCACCTTACTTAGCCCTAACTGTTACTTGTTAAGCGCCTCTGTTCCTGACGCCCTCACACCTAAACAGCCATAGGCCTCCCCTCTAATTTCGATCTTCGCCACCGCTGGCCAGTGCTATCGCCACAAGCCTCTTTCCATCTGTTCAAGGTGGCAAGTCGTTGTCCCTACATGCTTCAATTGGGTACATCACTTCAATTACAAAACACCCTCTAGTCCCTTTCTTTTTTATTTGTAGATTTCCTCAAAGACAAAGCACAAGTTGGAAGATTTTGGTGGGTAATACAGTTGAGTTTTCTTTAGCGAATTGCACATGGTGGAAAACGAAAACAAAAAAAGTTTTTGTTATCAATTACTACATTGTTTCTAGGCACCCTTTTTCCTCTGGAGGCAAGCCTAGATTTTATAACACCCCTAACCTTAAGGCTAGAAGATTTAGTGATTTCTTAAATCTTGGAGTGAAACAGAAAGAGTTTTGCCTAAAAACTGGCCATTTCCCAGGCTTAAAGCCTTACATTAGGTCCCGGCAAAGAATAGAAGCATAAAAGAATACTAAACAAGTTCAACGGCTATACACCAAACTCCACAACTCCACGAGCCACACGCCCAGAGTATACCAAATAATAAAGTTCAATAATAAAAAGGAAATAAAAGATACAACTCAACAGATCACACATCCGGAGCATTAGGGCTTACATCCTAAAAATAACTAACTCCAACTTAAACAAACTACCTACTATTCAGATGGATGGCCCACAGGACCATTCAAAGCTACTGTTATTCAATATGCAATACATGAAGCAAACTACTTTATTTATATATATGTGGGAATCTAGAAATACATCGTATTATATCATTAACCTTACAAAGCTATGTATATATGTATACATAACCCTTTTTCAAAGCAAAGGGGGACAACTCCCATACGTAAATTAACTTCTACCTGTCACATCGAAAACTTAGCAAAAGGGGAAATAGAGAGCGGATGAGCTACTACACGCTTAGTGAGTGATCCTCAACCTCGAGAAAAACAAAACAGTTGCACGTAATACTTTTAAGTAGCAATCACACGCGTTTGATATTTAATATCACATAATAATCACATTGGGTCTCCCATATTCGTTATTACCTCATTAGCCTTCAAATTCAAAGATATTCCTAATCTCCTTCTATTTCATGCACAAGAGTTCTCAAATAGCCTAAACTGTGTCTCTTGTAGTTTAGTAGTGACGAGCACTCACTTAACATCACATAGCAGGCATACCAGACTCAAGAGTAAACTGATTCATTCACAAATTCAGGTATGGAGAACAGTAGAGCACTTAGTTCGCACACAAATGCTTATCATTAAGGAGTTCAATAAAAAAATCACCGAGTGATTCATTTTGGTAAGAGATTGGATTTAACGCATAAAGGCCAGGGCTATTACTTAAACCAAAATAAGCATTTATAAAACAGTCTTTATTCAGTGGAAAGTTATTTGGACTCAATAAAAAGCTCTTTTCAAGAGCACATGTACTTCTTCAAATCTTTGCACTAATATACTTCTTGAACAAGGAGTTTTCCTCACATAATAGGTACGAAATTATTTTGAGAGGCGTCGGATTCTCATATTCGTGTTCATAGGGGAGATCTACACTTGCTATAGGAGAGATCTATACTCGCCCTTCATACTATCCACAGGGACTCTCATAATCAATGGACTTTTACCATCGTCAGGGTCTTATAGGGTTCCCATTTCTGGTTCTAACTCCCTAGGAATTAGGGTTCCCGCAAACCGAGTCTGTTCTCTAAATATTTGTCGAAGCACTTAGCAGCAGTCTCCTAGTGTCACGCTTATGGACTCGATTTACAATGTTGTAATTAATTCAATACTCCAAAGTCCCTCCTCACAACACCTTCCACAATAATCCTCAAATTTCACTTAGTGATTCAACCCCAAATTCATCAAATAATCAAACTCAATTTCAATTCGACATCATTATCGCCCAATTTGTATGGTCAAGTAGTTCAACACTCATAAAACTAACATGCAGGTCAATTAATTAAACAAAATGATAAAACTTTGCAAATTAATAATAGTTTCGGAATCAAGAATCCCCGCCTCGATTCCAAGCTAAAGGACCTAATTCATGGGATGTGTGAGTGAATTTCGGATGGTTTGAATCCTGGGTTTTGCTCCCCAGTGCTGCTGGTTAGAATCGAACCCAACCTCACCGCTTAGAGCGCCTTGGTCGTGAGTTGCTACTGGTCATGGCCCCATATGCCCAACGTTCTTCTCAATTCTTCTTCTTCCCCATTGCGCTACTACTACTGCTGTTCTGATTGTTGAACCCTCTCCCTCTCTACTCACTCTATCTCACTCCCTTGGTGGTTTTTGTGGAGAGAATGAAGGGCAAGGCTGGTCGTGAGGGGTGGAAGAGCAACGGTGATGTCATGGAGATGTCATGGATTGGGGGATTTTGAGCAGCTGAGCGTGTGAGTCCGGTGAGATGGCAAGGGTCGTCCCCCTCTCACAATCATGACGAGGTGGACGGTGGCTTTGAGTTGCGCCGTCATCGCCACTGTCCTGTCTCCCTTGCTTCTCTCCTCTCTCTCCCTCTCTCTTCCCCCTCCCCCCCGTCCATCTTTCTCTCGCTTCTCCCGGCTTGGGGTAGCGGGTAGCAGAATCTCCTCATTATGTGTGCTTTCGTGAAGAAGAAAGGGGGGCCTTGACCCCTTTTTGTTTCCTTTTTCCTTTTTTTGTTGTTGTTTGGATTCTAGCTTCAAGATGTGTTTGTCCTTATGATACTGAGCCTCAATTTGATTGCTAACCTCGCACAACCTCGAGTCGACCCAATTTCAGCCTATTTTTCTAATTTTACACAACCATATATTAGTCAAGTGAATTTCGAAACCAAACCACATAAATTAATAATCTCCATCAACACATAAATATTAACCTAATATGGCTTATATAACAAACATAGTTAATAAAATTATTGATTTCAATAATTACTGCGTTCTAATTTCCTCAGTTATTACACTCCTCCCCCTTAAAAGAATTTCATCCTCCAAATTCCAATGTTCACAGTTCAGCTATACACAACGCGCGCATACATATAGCACCATCTACATAACTCACAACAGAATTTGAAATCTGGTTTTATAGTTAATTATATCTTTTACATTGGAAAAGAGGCTTATGGTATCCAGTCTCATCCTCGCCAATCCTCTTTGAGCGTCTATTCACTCTATTTAGGCATCGAGGGCAATTACATGAAAGAGGGGCAAATGAGTTGGCTTGGATAACCATATCAAACTTGTTTAAAGCAACATAGACTTTCAATCTTGTATCTAAGCAGCATAAGTTGGCATCTTTATGTTGGGATCTCTGGGCTTTCTACACTAGACAGTTAGTGGAGCAGTCAAGGCATACCAACGCAATCAAGCTAAATCAACTTCATCCTAAAGCATAAAGAAATCAAATTGACTTGGAATCAAGTCAATCGACTAGGAAGCTTTTATATCATAGCCAAGTAAGAGGGACAACACCCAATTTCATATAACTAGACACTCGTACTAGTACTCTAATACCAAGCAATGCAATAGTGACTTTACATACAATGCGGCACTTGAAAGACCAAGGATATTAGGTAATGTAAATGAACCTTACAACATTACAGGAGGCGGCTAATGTGCGGTGGGCATTCAGGGCACCTTTTGTGCTCAACTTGTTTGGAAAGCATGGGAAAGTCATTTGCTGGTTGATATCAATCTGGCAGAAGGGTCATGTATTTAGCAATGCATTTTTTTAGCTTAGCTGCTATTTCATGGAAAATCTAATCACTAGGACAAGTTACTCTATATGAGGATTACCACCAAGGGGTTTGTAATTTTTGCAAAAGAGGGAAAATCTCTATGACCTCACTTATCACGTTAAGCCTATGATCCTGACATCATGTTGTATGTTTCCATGATTCAAAAATAACTAGTTTTGAATGAGACTTGATCATAGAACATTATGATAGCTAGGGCATAAGTGTGATACTTGATGCATGAACTTGACATTAAATTTATCATAACCAAGAAACCATGTATATACCTCCCTTAAATGACTTATGTTTAGACGTATATTGGACTTTTACCACCTATTGACTTACATTCTTGCCATAGCATTTTCCTTTCAATTTGTTCCTATCGATATGTAATGTTGTTCATGTTGCATGTGATTTGTAATCCTTGGCTTGCTCTGCTGTCGACTCGACGTGATGTCAATGTGATTTCGAGTGCTACTTCAAGTTCTGTCATTATTGATGTGAAGCAATATGATGTCTCTGCTACTTTAGTGTGATGTGGTAGCTTTCTAGTTGACTGATTTAACCTCAAAGTGATTTGATAGCTCTATACCCTTGAATGAACCTAGCTAAATAAACCGCCTTCATACGACCTTGACATGTCATGTATAGGTTGCCATGAATAAAAGGCGTAAAAGTTAGCTGGGATTGATGTACAAGCATAGAAATGACAGTTGCATACATGTTCCCCCTTGTTAACTACTTGCTATATACGTGTTAGATGAATTCAGCTTGCCTATGATTTCGAGACTTGAGAATGTCAAGATGTTGATTCTATGCAATGCCATTGTACCAAAGTGATGCTACATGCTGCTTATGTGATGCCCTTACTACTCTAAGGTGTTATAGGACCTTGATGTGGTAGCGTATGTCATGCTTTAAAAGAAACTACCTGTATATGACCTTGAGATGTCATGACCCAATTGCCATACCCTTAGATGCCGATTCTTAACGATACACATATAGTTGTTATTCACCATGCGAATAATGTCTATTAATCGAGGGTCGGTGTTCGTTTTTAGAAAAGTTTAATATGGTTTTCCAAGCCAACTCATTTGCTCCTCTTTTATGCGATTGCCCTCCCCGCCTAAATAGAGTGAGTAGCTGCTCGAAGAGGATTTGGCGAAGAGGAGACTGGATACCATAAGCTTCTTTTTCGGTTTCAATTAATTATAAAATAAGAATTTGGATTTTAGTGCGATTTGTGTAGATTGTGTCAAGTGTGTGCACATCTTAGGTACGACTGAACTGAGCTTTCGAATTTCAAGGACGAAACTCTTTTAAGGGGGGAAGAGTGTAATATCCGCGTTCTTTATTTTTATATTAAGCTGACTGACTTGCCTTATGATGTTATAAAATCGTATTTTATAAACGATATAAGTTAAATATTTATTGATGTGCTTGTGTGAACGATAATTTTATTAAAAAGAATATTATTATCACTATTATTATTATTATTATTATTATTATTATTATTATTATTATTATTATTATTATTATTATTAGTTTTGAAAATTTTGCGATGATTTTTAATAAGTGTTAATAAGGATTATTAATAGATAATAGATCGAGTAGAATCCCGAATACGATTAGATTGTCAACTTTAGAATTAGTTTCGTTGTTTATTGAATCGAACCTTGACATATTTGGGAACGATTAATCGATGAGAGATCGTATTATCGACTCGAGTTTAGAATACGAGGTACGAAATTAGACTAGCGGTGTTAATTATTGAACAAGCTTGGACAAAAAAAAAAAAGAGGAAAAAGGGAGGGTGTTAAACCATAAATTATGATATTTTATGCCCTTTTATTATTTAATAATTGCTAGAAATAAATTAGTTAATTAGAATTTTAATAATATTTTTGTTCATTTTGCAAGGATTAGAAATTTTGGAAAAAAATGAATAAAGCAATCCAAAGTTTGGACCAAGAGAAGATAGAACAAAAACAAAAGAAAGAAGAAATTGAGCCCCAGCACCGAGGCCCAGGAGCCCAGAATGCCCAGGCCGGTCTGCTGTCTTCCCTCCTCCTTTCATTTTTCCATTCTTTTTTTCCCCTTGGGCCGGCCCAGCACCAGACGCCGTCCCCTTCTCTCTACCCAGCTCGCTCTCCTTTCTCTTTCACTTAAACACACATGCCGGGCACGTGATCCCCAGTAGAACCCCCCCATCTCCTCCTCCTCTTCTTCTCCCTCATCTCTCGGCACTAGGTAACCTGAAAAAAATAGGGTAAAATAGAGTTGTGCCCCTCCATTTTCTTCCACCATAATCACACATCTCTTCATCTTCTTCCTCTTCCCATTCCCAGCCATGGCGTCTCTCTCTCTCCTCATTCACTCCACAATTACTTGCCATCTTCAAAGGGACCATTTCAAGCATTCAAACGGGCAATTGTCTGGGGGCAACGAACCGGTTCTTCAAGGGGCTTTAATGGAGGTCAAGTAGCAGATTACCAACAGATTAGAGTAGCGTTTCTTGGTAGTTTCAATTTTCTTCAATTCCATTTTGTTTCTAGTTTCAGATCTTGTTCTTAATTCTCGAATTAGTGGAATTAGATCACATTTTTTTAATTTCAAGTACAAGTTTGGATATGGGTGTTGAATTTACAAGCGTTTGTGCCAAATTTCTGATCAGGATTCTCATTTGTTGAAATTTGGGACTCTTTTTTTGAACAGGTTTCGGTTTCATCGCTACTCTCAGTTCGAAACTATTACCATTTCTAATTTGTTTGACTCAGGATAAGAGCCTTCTTAATCTTTCATTGTTGTTAGTTCTCTTCATCTTCTCTATTTTGTTTAATTTCAATGCTTGGAGACAGGTTGTGCTCTGTCAGATTTGAACCATTTCCTTTGATTATGGTTTCTAGTTCTTAGTTTTGTTTACCCATTCTGGTGGCTTCAATGGTTTGCTCCAATCTTGGTTTTTGTTAGATCAATTAATCCTCAGTTTTTTTTTTTTTTAAATGGTGGCTTCAATGCTAATTGCACATCTATGCTTTCATTCTACTCATTGGATCGTGCTATTGTTCTTCAAATCGATAATGATGGCTAATTGAATGTATACTTAATTTTTGTTACTGTTAGAATTATGCTACTCAAGATTTGCTTCATATTCTCCGAGTCTTAGTTTGACTAGTAGCAGTAGTCATACCTAGTTGGTTAACAAAATTGTTTTTGGTCTAAAGTATCTGTTAGATTAGGCTTTTCGTAACCTAAATTCATCTTCCATCCCTGAGGATCGACACACGTAAACACTACAACGTTTAACCGTATACTTGGAAAAATCACAACAAGTTTTTGGCACCATTGCCGGGGATGAGTTGTGAAATTAGGTTGCTGTAAGACCCACCTTCGTTATTTTTACGTTAAATTGCCTGTCTTGCGTTTACGTTATAAAATCGTATTTTTAGTAACTGTGCGAGTTTTTAACGATTAAATTCATTAAAAAGAACGATTATTTGACTAACGTTATTATTGACGCTACTTATTTATAGAATATTTGAATCAACGCTAAACCAAGTTTTTAAAATCGTTTTTCGTTTTACTTGGCTGATTCCCAAAATTCAAACCGAAATGTTCATTGTGGGTCGTTTCAATTCGGGTTTAGCCTAACCATTAGCGAGTACGGGACCGGAATTTAGTTGAATGTTGTTAATTGAGCCAAAAAAAAAAAGAAAATTGCCTTAAGTGGAGGGGGGGGGACTTGAGCTCGGGCAGCAGAATACCCGAAGCCCCCCTGACCCCCTCACGCTCTCTCCCTCTCTCTAATGCGTCTCTCTCTCTCTCTCTCTCTCTCTCTCTCTCTCTCTCTCTCACCAGCGACCGGCCACCTGGCGCTGCCGCCGGCCAGCATGCGTCACTGGCGAGAGAAAGGGACGAACGGTCCCTCACACCAGGCGTCTCAGCCGCCATTCCACCACCAAATTTCATCCACTTCGCACAGCCTCACACCCACGCGTCTACGCACCCAAACACCGGCCGGAAACCGACGACCCACCTCCATCCCAGCCTCCTCTATAAATTGGATGCTAATTTCTGGCTAAAATCAACCAAAAACACCACTAAATTGAAGTTAGGGTTTCGGGTTCTGGGAGTAGCGAGCCTGGGACGAGTTCAAGGGGATTTTGGGCGTGAATTGCTACCGATTTAGTGGGTAATAAAGCGATTCCAGGTGGGTGTTCTCGCCTCCTAAGTTATTACTAATTTCGAAGTTAATTTTCAGCAGATTGATGTTGCATGTCAAGTTAGGGTTTGTTAAATTCGTTAGAAATGTCAAGAAAGGAGCTGTTCATGCTTAGGTTCGATTCATTTGGTTGATTTATGCCTGAAATTGTAAATCGATGCGAATTATGTGCATTTAGCCTTGATTCAAGTCCATGAATGAAAACCATACGTGAACTGTTAATTTGAAGTTATATTAACGTGTTTAGCTTCAATCCAAGTTGAGGAGTTAATGCATGAAAAAGAATTAAAAACGAAGTTGTATTAACGTGCTTAGCATCGATTCAAGTTAATGAGTTAATGTATGAAAAAGAATTAAAATCGAAGTTGCGTTAACGTGCTTAGCTTCTATTCAAGTTATTTAGCTAAGATGTGAAAAATGATTAAAATCGAAGTTAGTTTGATATGTTTAGCATCGATTCGAATCCATGAATGTAAATCATGCTTGAATTGTTAATTCGAAGTAATTTAAACGTGCTTAGCATCGATTCGAACCCATGAATGTAAATCATGCTTGAATTGTTAATTCGAACTAATTTAAACGTGTTTAGCATCGATTCGAATTCATGAATGTAAATCATGCTTGAGATATTAATTCGAAGTTAGTTTAACATGTTTAGCATCGATTCAAGTTAATGAGTTAATGTATGAAAAAGAATTAATATCGAAGTTATATTAACGTGCTTAGCTTTGATTCAAGTTATTTAGCTAATATATGAAAAAGAATTGAAAACGAAGTTAGTTTAACGTGTTTAGCTTCGATTCGAGTTAAACTAGCTAGTGCATGTAAACAAATTAAATTCGAAACTATTGAAATATGTTTAGTTTTCACTCGAACCTCTTTTCTTTGTGCAGTCATGCTTAGGAAAGTTACTTCGAAATGTATCGTATATGTTTAGAATCAAATTATGTTTGATTTACTGAATAAAGTGTTGTCGAATTATGAATAAATGTGGCTATATGCACCCTTGTTTTAACGCTTCGCTGAATGATACTGGTTGCTCAGGTAAGGGCTTAGTCTTCCCTCCCTTTTACATAAGCTAATATGATAATATGTTGTGATTAATAAATCGATGAATCGAGTTGGTAGTTGGGTGGTTTGAGGAAAGAATTATGAGCGTTCGAGGTCTTGTGGTACGGTGCAAGTGAGGAGGGAGACTGGGTTGTGAATTGACCGCAATCGTGTGGATTGCGAGGCCATGTGTGGCTCATTGTGTTGAAATGATTACGAAGTGTTTAAATGTGATATGTGTATACCCTTTTCCTTGTATGTTTAAAATGTAACATGTGTGTGGAAGGGTGATGTTTTAGTAAATGACTCTTCATGTGTTTTAAATGAATAATAGCCATATCTGGTAACGAGCTATGGCATATTTTAGCTATTCAAATAGTGTTTGGGAGGAATCCCTAAAACGTTTTTAACAAAAGGGAGATGGAAATTATACGTTGAATGATTTTATTGTTTGAAACGGAAAACTACTAGCCGTTATGGCCGATACGCTTTAAGTGGCTAAGATAATGTGCTGCGGACAATATGATATGATGTAAATAATGTTAACTTAGGGGATAAGTCCGGATAAACCCTAGAGGCCCTGATGAGGGCTAATGTAATGGTCCGATATGTTATATGTAGCCATCCCGGGAGTAAGAGCTTAAGCGTGAGCGTTAGGTCTCACTATGGGGTCGAGAATAGTTCTCACCCAATCAGCACCCTGTAATGATCTTATGCCAGAAGTACTTTCGTACTAAGTTAAGAAAAGCAATTGGCCCTTTGCCATTTTTAAACGATTAAAAAGGAAAGGAAGTTCTTTTTATGGGCCCAAAAGGCTATATGGAATGATGTATGAAAAGCTTATAAGGGTCGTTACACGACCAAACGAAATGAAACTTCCTTTGAAGACTAAGAAAATGTTTTCAACGAAAGAAAGAAAGCTTTCAATGAATGAGTTATGAAATGTTCCTCAAGCATGTTTGAATGTGGATTCTTAGCCTATGTATTAAAGGAAAGCTTTCGATGGATGCATTATGAATGATTCTTAAGAATGGTTGAACGTAGATTCTAATCTTATGTGGCATCATTGTTATCCATAGCAAATCTGTCTGATTTAAAGTGTATGAGATGAGAAAGAAAGTTATAGCACGTTAAAAATTCCATGAATGAAGGCATCTCTTCCTAAAAGAATGAATGTTGATATGTGAATAGCATGCGAGGGTATCATATAGCTTAATATGATGTTTTAAGGTACTTAAATGCTTGATACGTGTTTATGCGTGTGATATGTATATTATATGAATGAAATACCAAGAAAAGTGTAATTATGATAAGGGATAACCTTATATACACATCATATGATTGAGGGCTCATGTGTAGTTTAAATAGA
The DNA here is from genome assembly GCA_029747015.1 of Carnegiea gigantea. NCBI lineage: Eukaryota > Viridiplantae > Streptophyta > Magnoliopsida > Caryophyllales > Cactaceae > Carnegiea > Carnegiea gigantea. The sequence goes on from JAKOGI010004168.1 coordinate 16,612, forward strand.
GTGTTAGGAAGTTATGTTATGAAAAGAAAAGATCCTTATACTTAGCCGATGCTTACTCACGTCCCTAACTGCTTGCTAGAAAAGAACTCCGTCGTTGAGGTACCTAGAAATATGATTGAGTGGTCGAAGTGAAGTTTATGTTTAGTGATCCTCCCATAAAGGTTCTATGAATATCTATTATGATAGTAGAGTATGGAAACGTGATATGTGACTAGTAAAGATAGTATTGCCTGCAACGGTTTTGGTTTTAAGGGGGTTGGGGGACACTCACTGAGCGTGTGGTTGCTCATCCCACTACTCTTTCCCCTTTTCCCCAGGTTTTCTTTCTGACAGGAAGAAGTTGAGTCAGATAAGTCCAGAAGGAACCTATTGTTGCTTACAAGGTGTCGTATGTGCTCATTTGAAGGGATCTTACGTGTTTAATGAAGTCATGTAATGTACTCTTAGTTTATAAAGGTTTGTAAACAATTATTCTAGTTCATGTAATGCATATGGTATAAAGGTCGCTCTGTACGGCCGTCTGAGCCAACCATCAAGTTAGTTAAATGTCTTCTTGGTTTAATTTAGCTATGTTTTGGGATGTAAATCTTAATACTCCGGTTTTGTTAGCCGTTGAGTTGTATCTTCCATTTCTTCTTTATTCATAAATCAATCTGGTTGGTGTACTCCGAGCGAGTAACTCGTTGAGTTATGAACTCCGGCGTGTGGCCGTTGAGCTATGTTTTAAATGTTTTGCGCTTCTGTTGATTTACAGGGACTTATTGTAAGGCTTTTAGCCTGGAAATGGTTAATTTTTAGGGGGAACTCTGCCCGTTTCGTCCCAGGAATTAAGTAAGAAGTTAGGAAAGCGTGACGCTTCTGGCCTAGGGGCTAGGGGTGTTACAGTTGCGTCGAGTCGTAGTTTACTAATTTGAGTTGTTTGAGTTGATTTTCTTATGTTCGTTGTTTCGATTTTGTGTCTATTAGTTTAGTTTCTTTGTTTTTGTTTCGTTTCAGATTTCTTTTGTTTTTTTATTTTTGATTCGAGTTTATTCGTTTGGGTTTTATTTTAGTCCATTTAATTTAATTTTAGTTATTATTTTCTACTGAAAAAAAGGGATTAATAGTTTGGATATGTGTGCAGGAAGCAGAAACAGAAGAAAAAAATCGAAATAAAAGATAGAATGTTCTTATTTTGTGTTTGTGTTTAGTTTCTATTTTCTGTGTTAGGAGGTAACTCTATGATGTTTGAGTCTTTTTGATCTTTCTTTTATTTTGGTAGCATAGCTTTGTTTTTGTTAGTTTATTTTATTTTATTAACTTAATTATTTAAGTAGTCCTGTTTTCTTGGTTTTAGTCATTAGTCTAGTCATTTTTTTTCCTTCTTTTTCTTTTTCTTTCAATAACAGAAAAAAACTTAATAAAATAAGAAAAAAATTTGGAAATCCCAAAACAATTGAAAAATTCGTAAAATTGGAAAAAGAGATTCAAGAATGCCAGTTTTCATTTCCCACAATTTGAGAATGAACCTTTTTGGAGTTATTTACGACGATTTAATGATTATCGTGCTCAATTGAATTAGAATTTTCAAAAATGAGAAATTTGTGAGGTTATCGCTGTGGGTTTGAATTCCATATTTTGGGGTTATATTGAGTCTATATGTCCTGGAGGAGTACTAGGATTATTATCTAAAACTGAAGATGAAGTTTAGGATTTCTTTGAAAAATTAGCTTGGGAGACTTATGACTTTGATCAAGCTAAACAGAATTTTGGATACGCAACTCATGGCGAGTCTGTTTTTCCTCTTAGTCCTTGCCCTCAAGATCACTTTCTAGATTCATATGCCCCATCTTACTCTTGTTTGCCTCTGAGTCATCTGCTCATGATGGCTATAATTGCCCATACCGTGATTATGTTGATGCTACTTGTGGAAGGATGGAAAAGAAGTTAAATGACAGGACTGATAGAATGTTAGATGTCATGAAAAAAAGAATTACTGCATATTCTCAATGTATTAATCAAAGAAGGAAGAATTATAGTGAGTCTAACTCTAGTTTAGGACCTCCTAAACCTGAAGTTGTACTTTATGATGATTTTGATCCTCTTATCTTGCTAGGCCTAATTTGTATGATGACATGTATTTGTATAGCCTAGAACAAGAGATTGACCTCCCTGTGCCTCTATCCCCTGACCTTGCACCCCACATTAGCTCACCTAAGGATGTCACTGATGATGTCCTAATTTCCTCCAACCCACCCATCACATTGAACGACTTTTGTGAGTTTTAGAAGGGCGAAGACCTTAAGAGCGCTAGTGAGTTAGATATTGAGCATCACACCTGACGTTGAGCATCGTGATTTTGATGAGTCAAAGGAAGCTATTTTACAGAAGCCATGTGAGGAGACACTTGAACCCACTAACTGGGAATTTAATGATGATATTCTTTCTATAGAATATAAATCTTTTTCATGTGGGTTTGATGTCAATGTGGGTTTGGGTGTTGATGTGTGTGCTGAATATAAATCTTTTTCATGTGACCCCATCCAACCGGACCTCCTTTTTAAATATCGCAAGTCTGAATTTGTTGAGTCTGAGGGCATTGCCACTAAGAATTTCGCTCATGCACATTTTGATACTAAGAGACTTGTGGATTTTGCACCCACTAATTTGCCTAGACTGCTCATTTTTATGACAATCACATTTCTAGGCCGATGCCTAATCTACTGGCCACCTTTAAATACATTTACCTGTTTGGTTTGGGCCCAACAGTTTGACAAGTTGAAGCGGGTCCTTTCCTGTGCTTTATTGCCATGGTGGATCTACTTTTTCTGGATCCAACTCTTTACTTTTTATGGTTTCTATGTTGTTGAGAGTTGGTCTTCTATGTTCAATAAGCTACTTCGTGCTCTAACGAGTTTTGACTCAAGTAGTACTTTTCAGCTTGATATGGAGTGGCTGATACTCCTTAGACCTCTATTTGCACGAAATTCAGGAGGCTATAGCTTAGGCGGACTTTTGCACCTGACTTGGTGTAAACGTTCCTCTTTATCTCCTCTTTTTATTTTGTTTTCATTTGTATATATTTATCGCTTTGTTTTATTTTTATTGTTTTCCTTTTTAGTTTTAGAGTCATGTCCTTTTTCTTTCTTTTTGAGTCTTGTTTTTATTTGTTTTCTTTTTAGGTTTTATTTTGTATTTAATGTTTCTTTCCACTCCCAATGAGGACATTATGCGATTTAGGTGTAGGGATAGGGAAACTTTGAAAAGAAAATTTAAAAAAATAAAAAATTTGAAAATCCTTAAAAAAATGACAAAAATTTTGAAAAATCCAAAAAAGATTTTTGTTTTGTTTTTAAGGAGGCTTCGTGTTTTTTTGATTAGCTTAAATCGCTTATGCTTCGACTTTTAGCTTGTATGTGAGTGTGATGTGCACGGTAGGTCTCCGTCCTTAGTGTGTCATTCTAAGCCCTAATTCTAACCCCAATTGTTCATTATCGATGTGTAATCCAACTCTTATTTATACTATCATCATTATCCTAAGGTCTTAGTCTTTCATGATCGACTCTCCCACTTGTTCTTGACACAATTACTTTGGTTTTGTTTGCATTACCCAAAAAAAAAACCAAAAAAATGGAAATGATGAAAAACAAAAGAAAAAATACAATTTGGAATGACAAGTATCTCTTTGAGGCATGTGCTACTGGACGTTACTCTTTGAGGTATGTGTTACTGGGTGTTATCCTTTGAGGCAATATTGCTACTAGAAAAGCTTGCTTCCTGTGCTAATAAATCAATAATGAAGTTTGTGTTAGTCAAGTGGGATTGAGTTTGATTCTGAAAACCTTAAGCCCTAGGATGATGATGCACTTGCACATGAACACTGGGATGGATTCAAAGTCTTGATGTACAGTGGGGTGAAAAATTAGTGCTTTGATGTCATCCATGGGGTAGACAGCATTGATGAGTACATTCTGTTTATATGCAGGCCAATATATTTGCTACATGGGTGATTTGGTTAGTTTGAACGTGCACAGTCTTCTCCCTTGTATATTTATGTTCGTAAATTCAAACTGTCTTTCTATTCCTGTCTCCCTTTTCCTTTTTAATTTCTTTTCTAGATTTTATAGGTATATCTTCTGCAAACCGCTATGAGACCGTATTCGTCCACTAGGGGTGATCTAGGGGTTTAAAGGTCTTGTTGCACACGCTAAGTGCAACCGTGATTCCTACGAAAGTGAGTTAAGATTTTATTTTTCTTTTCTGAGATTTTTAGTTTCATTTCACTCAAGGACGAGCAAAACTTACGTGTGAGCACATTTGTTAAATCATAAATTAGTATATTTTATACCCTTTTATTATTTAATAATTGCTCGAAACAAATTGGTTAATTAGAATTTTAATAATATTTTTGTTCATTTTACAGGGATTGGAAATTTTGGAAAAAAATAAATAAAGCAATCCAACATTTGGCCCAGAAGAAGATAGAACAAAAACAAAAGAAAGAAGAAATTGAGCCCCAGCACCGAGGCCCAGGAGCCCAAAATGCCCAGGCCAGTCTACTGTCTTCCCTCCTCCTTTTATTTTTCCCTTCTTTTTTTCCCTTAGGCCGGCCCAGCACCAGACGTCGTCCCCTTCTCTCTACCTAGTCCGCTCTCCTTTCTCTTTCACTTAAACACACGTGCTAGGCACATGATCCCCAGTCCAAACCCCCCATCTTCCCCCTCTTTTGATCCCTCATCTCTCGGCACTAGGTAACCTGGAAAAAAAGGGTAAAATAGAGCTGTGCCCCTCCATTTTCTTCCACCATAATCACACATCTCTTCGTCTTCTTCCTCTTCCCATTCCCAGCCATGGCATCCATCTCTCTCCTCATTCACTCCACAATTACTCGCCATCTTTAATGGGACCGTTTCAAGCATTCAAGGGGTAATTGTGTAGGGGCAATGAACCGATTCTTCAAGGGGTTTTAATGGAGGTCGAGGAGCAGATTAGGAGCAGATTAGAGTAGAGTTTCTTGGTAGTTTCAATTTTCTTCAATTTCTTTTGGTTTCTAATTTCAGATCGTGCTCTTAATTCTCAAATTAGTGGAATTATATCACTTTTTTTTTTAATTTCGAGTACAAGTTTGGATATGGGAGTTGAATTACAAGCGTTGTATCGAATTTCTGATCGGGATTCTCATTTGTTGAAATTTGGGACTCTGTGTTTTAGCACAGTTTTCGCTTCATCGCTACTCTCAGTTCGAAGCTATTACCATTTCTGATTTGGATATGAGCCTTCTCAATCTTTCATTGTTGTTAGTTCTCTTCATCTTCTCTATTTTGTTTAGTTTCAATGCTTGGAGACAGGTTGTGTTCTGTCAGATTTGAACCATTTCCTTTGATTATGGTTTCTAGCTCTTGGTGTTGTTTACCCATTCTAGTGGCTTCAATGCTTTGCTCCAATCTTGGTTTTTGTTAGATCAATTAATCTCAGTTTTTTTTATGGTGGCTTCAATGTTTATTGCAAGTCTATGCTTATTGCAAGTCTATGCTTTCATTCTACTCATTGGATCGTGCTACCATTCTCTAAAATCTCAATTCAGATCGATAATGATGGCTGATTGAATGTGTCTACTTAATCGTTGTTATTGTTAGAATTATGCTACTCAAGATTTGCTTCATGTTCTTCAAGTCTTAGTTTAACTAATAGCAGTAGTCATACCTTGTTGGTTAACAAATTTGTTTTAAGTCTAAAGTATCTGTTAGATTAGGCTTTTAGCAACCTAAATTCATACTCCATCCTTGAGGATCGATACTTGTAAGCACTACAACATTTAATCGCATACTTTTCAAAAATCACAACAAGTTTTTGACGCCGTTACCGGGGATGAGTTGTTAAATTAGGTTGCGTCGAGTCGTAGTTTACTAATTTGAGTTGTTTGAGTCGATTTTCGTATGTTCGTTGTTTCGATTTTATGTGTATTAGTTTAGTTTCTTTGTTTTCGTTTCGTTTTAGATTTCTTTTGTTTTTTTAATTTTTGATTCGAGTTTATTCGTTTGGTTTATTTTAGTCCATTTAATGTAATTATAGTTATTATTTTCTACTAAAAAAAAGGGACTAATAGTTTGGATATATGTGCAGGATGCAGAAACAGAAAAAAAATTGAAAAAAAGATAGAATGTTCTTATTTTGTGTTTGTGTTTACTTCCTATTTTCTGTGTTAGGAGGTTACTCTATGATATTTGAGTCTTTTTGGTTCTTTTATTTTGGTAGCATAGCTTTATTTTTGTTAGTTTATTTAATTTTGTTAACTTAATTATTTGAGTAGTCTTGTTTTCTTAGTTTTACTCATTAGTCTAGTCATTGTTTTTTTTCTTCTTTTTCTTTTTCTTTCAATAATAGGAAAAAAAAACTTAATAAAATAATTTAAAAAATTTGGAAATCCCAAAAAAAATTGAAAAATTCTTAAAATTGGAAAAAGAGATTCAAGAATGCCAGTTTTTCATTTCCCACAATTTGAGAATGAACCTTTTTGGAGTTATTTATGGCGACTTAATGATTATCATGCTCAGTTAAATTAGAATTTTCAAAAATGAAAAATTTGTGAGGTCATCGCTGTGGGTTTGAATTCTCCATCTTGGGGTTACGTTGAGTCTATTTGTCCTGGAGGAGTACTAAGATTATTATCTAAAACACAAGATGAATTTGGGATTTCTTTGAAACATTAGTTTGGGATACTTATGAGTTTAATCAAGCTAAACAGAATTTTGGATACCAAACTCATGGTGAGTCTATTTTTTCTATTAGTCCTTACCCTCAGGATCACTTTCTAGATTCACATGCACCATCTTACTCTTGTTTGCCTCCTGCTTTCTGTGATTATTGTGAGTCATCTGCTCATGATGCCTGTAATTACCCATATCATGATTATGTTAATGCTACTTGTGCAAGTGTGGAAAAGAAGATAAATGACATGACTGATAGAATGTTGGATGTCATAAAAAAGAGAATTACTGAATATTCTCAATGTTTTAATCAAAGTCAGGAGAATTATAGTGAGTCTGACTCTAGTTTAGGACCTCCTAAACCTCAAGTTATACTTTATGATGATTTTTATCCCTCTTATCTTGTTAGGCCTAATTTGTATGATGACATATCTTTACATAGCCTAGAACAAGAGAGTGACCTCCCTGTCTCTCTATCCCCTGACCTTGCACCCCACATTGGCTCACCTAAGGATGTCACTAATGATATCCTAATTTCCTCCAACCCACCCACCACTTTGAATGATTTTTGTGAGTTTTAGAAGGGTGAAGACCTTAAGAGTGCTAGTGAGTTAGATATTGAGCATCACACCTGACATTGAGCATCGTGTTTTTATTGAGTCAGAGGAAGCTATTTTACGAAAGCCATGTGAGGAGACACTTGAACCTACTAAATGGGAATTTAATGATGATATTCTTTTTATAGAATATGAATCTTTTTCATGTGGGTTTGATGTCAATGTAGGTCTGGGTGTCGATCTGTGTGTTGAATATGAATCTTTTGCATTTGACCCCATCCAACCGGACCTCCTTTTTGAATATCGCAAGTCTGAATTTGTTGAGTCTGAGAGCATTGCCACTAAGTATTTCGCTCATGCACATGTTGATACTAAGAGACTTGTGGATTTTACATCCACTAATTTGCCTAGACTGCTTATTTCTGATGACAATCACTTTTCTAGGCCGATGACCAATCTACTTGCTAACTTTAAATACATTTTCCTGTTTGATGTTTGGGCCTAACGGTTTGACAAGTTGAAGCTGTAACGGCCCGAACCTAATATTCATTTTAATTATATTGAATCATCTTAATTACAACTTCATTCTGTTGGGCCCCGCATTTTAATTCAATATTTTCTATATATTTATACGTATTTGCGCATTTACAGGTTGAAATGACAGCGTGGCCTCGAAATGGATTCTGTTATACTTCTAAATAATCTTTTAAAAATTCTAATAAATAATTGAAAGCCTAGTAGAATGAAAATGCATTTTCCCAAATTTTGCAGTCAAAAGATTAAAATTTTTGATTCAGTAATTTCAGCCAAGAATATTCATACAATTGTATATATGTGTGTGTATAGCTAGTGAATGGAAAAATAAAACAAAATGATAATAATAATAATAAGACTAAGATGATCCACAAAAAAAAAGAGAGAGAGAGAGAGAGAGGTAGAGAGAAAGAAAAGTGTAACCGACATTCTGTGAGAATAAAAGAGGAACCAAAATACAAGACAACACCCAAAAAAAAAAAAAAAAAAGGCCAAGCCCCAAATCCTCTCCTCTTTGCTTCAATACCGCGACCTCCCCCCCCCCAAAAAAAAATCCAGGCTTCCTCTCAACCCACGACAGCCCTTGGCCCTAGCACTCCCCTCGTCGTTGGCCACCGGCCAGCTCGTCGTCGCCGGCCACGCGCACCGGTCACCTGCTGCTGCCATGGCCGACCGCCCAAAACCCGAACAAACCCCTCTCCTCCTCCTATGTTTCTCCTCTCCTCTCTACTCTGTTCAACCCAACAAGCGTCCATGCCGCCGCCAAGACAGACCCCGTCAGACCCCGTCACTTGCGAGCTGCCAGATGCCGCCGCCCAGTGCCGTCGTGCTCTCAGCCGGCCTTTTCTCTCTTCCAGGCGTGTGTGTGAACGGATGAGAAGGTAAAACCTCAACTCTTCATCATTTGATTTTGGTGTTTTTATGATTGAATTGGATAATAATTAGTGTATTCAGATCAAATGAGTATTAATTTGTGAATTTTCTTGAACTTGGATCTGAATAGAATGTAGAGGTCAAGGAAGAGTATAGTGAATAGGGGTTTGAAGGCTGTTCATGAATTTTAGTTTGTTTGTGATGATTGAATGATGTAATTAGGATTGTGGAATGTTTATTTGCGAATGTCTTAAACTATTGCAGATAGTTGGAATGAGTTGTGCATATGGGGAATGTAGGATGAGTGTGGTAAGGGTGAGATTATGCTTGAGTTTTAACTTGGTCATGATGATTTAGCAGTGTTTAGAGTATCTTGGTGAATAATTGAAGGTGATTGATGGATTTGGCGTAGACAAATGCTTATGAGTGTTAAACGAAATTGACGAAATATAAATGGGTCGATTGTTTTTGTAGATGCCATGGATATGGGGATTCTAGGGTTTGTGATTGAATAAATAAATAAATAAATAAATACAAGCTTGTTTTTGATCGATTTAGCGGTTTTAAGTTCGTGATAACGAATATTTGAGTAATGTTAATGAGAGTTTTGCGTATTAAAGTTATGTATATTGGACGTATGTGTGATGGTCACGAGCCGATTATTAGGATTTGTGACTTGAATGGAGTTGAAGCTGGGTTTTGTAGATGTAATGATATTTAGGGGAATTTTAATAATGGTTGAACAAAAATGATAAAATGTATATATATCTACACATATGAGTATGATGTTTTTATGTGGCGGGTGCTATAAGCTCAATGTCAAGTGAGGCCGGAGAAGAAGGAATGAGGAAAATATAATTGAAAGTCTGAGATAAGTGTGAGGTTAAACTATTATGCAAGTTTAGAGGGATAAAGTAGTGTTTTTGATTAGTAATACTAATGATCTTAAGACTCAAGATGAGAAGGAAGAAAGATGGGAACTAAATTCACTTCAGGGGATTTGGAAAAAGAAAATCATTGGGTTAATGTGAGTTGAGTGGCCTAGTTTGAAAGTAGTAAATATTAACTAACAAAGTTAGATTAAAGATAGTCATTGGAAGTGTAGTGTGGCATGAGGGGAAATGTAAGCACGAAAGGAAATAAGTTGTTTTGAATTAGTGTGGCGATTATTCTTATATTAAATTTGGGGATCAATTGTCGGTCTTTGTTGATATAAATTTAGGAATTGCTTGGAGATTTCGAGGAGTTCATTATGCAAACCTTGATGATAGTTGTAATGCAATTAAGGTATTGGTATGGCTTATGCTTTGTCCTCCAATTGGTAATAACCCTACCAATTGCAGATAAGTTTAAAGGTACCCACACGTTCGCTGCTAACAAGTGTGACAAAAATGTTGATATTGATAAGTTTCTGTCATTTACAAGATACTAAGAATGGCTATAATGATAATAATAGTAACAATGTCGAAGTTAATAAAAATAAGGTGAATTGTGTCATTACACAATTATAACGTTCATAATTGCAAGTGTCAATCATATTAAAAGAAATAACTGAAATGAAAAGAAACGCCAAGGAGTGTCAGATCATTGGTCGAGTCAGAACATTTAAGAAAATTTCTTAATCTTACACTAATCATAAAAATAACATATTTAAAGCAGGAATGAGGCCACCTCTATCGTTTCAAGTTGCTAACGCACATCCTCTATTACAAAGGAGAGAGAATATCAACGACCAGGTACGTACATTGTCTATGCTCTGCAAAACTCACATGTTTCTTAGAAGGAAAAAAATTAATACAAGATTCATTCAATGAACAAATTTTCTCAATGTTTGTCACATAAACAAGTGGCTTCGTCAAGTATCAATCATCAGGGCTTATGCCCTTCAATTTACCCGTGCGGCTGCAACTCATGCTCTACGATCGGCCTGGGAGGTGTGCACCTATCTCAAGATCGCTTCAAGACGTACGTCGACCAAGGAGTCCACTTTCAGATAATAATCAGCAAAGCAGTTTTATATGTACATTCTCTCTCTCCTGTTTGCAAACTAAAATGTTTTTGAAATGCGACCGGCCCAACTAATTCACATAACACTTATTTTACTATATAGGAATGTACGTACTGAGCTTCGGCTCATCATTCGAATGCTTTTATGTTTTCTATTTTAGATAATAGATCCATGAACGCTCATCCTCCTGGCAAACCAGAAGGTAGCAAGAAGTGAACGAGAGTTGCAGTTTTGATTGGGCGTAGCTAGCCTAAGGCTCACAGTAATGCCAGGTAGCATTCTGGAGAACTGCTTAAAGTTGTGCTTTTGAAACTGTGGGTTTGGTAACACTTAGAGTTGACCTGCCAACTCTCACATCCATTATGAACTGCATGAATAGACAGATGTTTACTTGTGTTTCCAAAAGTACAGTAGATCAAATAGCCTTGTTCCATCATGGAACGGCAGTAATGCCTCCAGTCAAATTGAAAGTCTTCCACTGCACAGTGATAATAAGTTAGTGGTTAAAGTGGAGTAATCAGGTATTAGCAATTGGGGGCATTACAGAAGCGGGCCCTTACCTGTGCTTTATTGCCTTGGTGGATGTACTTTTTCTGGATCCAACTCTTTACTTTTTACTGTTTCTATGTTGTTGAGAGTTGGTTTGATAAGCTACTTCGTGCTCTAACGAGTTTTGACTTAAGTACCACTTTTCAGCTTGATATGGAGTAGCTGATGGTCCATAGGTCTCTATTTGCATGAATTTCAGGAGGCTATAGCTTAGGTGTACTTTGCACATGACCTGGTGTAAACGTTCCTCTTTATCTCCTCTTTTTATTTTGTTTCCGTTTGTTTATTTATCGCTTTGTTTTATTTTTATTGTTTTATTTTTTAGTTTTAGAGTCATGTCCTTTTTCTTTCTTTTTGACTCTTGTTTTTATTTGTTTTCTTTTTAGGTTTTATTTTGTATTTAATGTTTCTTTCCACTTCCAATGAGGATGTTGTGCGATTTAGGCATAGGGGTGAGGAAACTTTGAAAAGAAAATTTTAAAAAAATAAAAAATTTGAAAATCCTTAAAAAAGGACAAAAATTTTGAAAAATTCAAAAAAAGATTTTTGTTTTGTTTTTGGGAGGCTTCGTGCTTTTCCGATTAGCTTAAATCACCTATGCTTTGACTTTTAGTTTGTATGTAAGCGTGATGTGCACGATAGATCTCTGTCCTTAGTGTGTCATTCTAAGCCCTAATTCTAACCCCAGTTGTTCATTATCAATGTGTAATCCAATCCTTATTTATACTGTCATCATTCTCCCAAGGTCTTAGTCTTTCATGATCAATTCTCCTACTCATCCTTGACACGATTACTTTGGTTTTTGTTTGCATTCCTAAAAACAAGACCCAAAAAATGGAAATGATGAAAAACAAAAGCAGAAAAATGAAATTTGGAATGACAAGTGTCCCTTTAAAGCATGTGTTACTGGGCGTTATCCTTTGAGGCATGTGCTACTGGGTGTTACCCTTTGAGACAATACTACTACTAGGAAAGCTTGCTTCCTATGCTAATAAGTCAATAATGAAGTTTGTGTCATCAAGTGGGATTGAGTTTAATTCTGGAAAACCTAAGGGCTAGGATGATGATGCACTTGCACACGAGCACTGGGATAGATTCAAAGTCTTGATGTACAATGGGGTGAAAAATTAGTGCTTTGATATCATCCATGGGGTAGACAGCCTTGATGAGTATATTCTGTTTATATGCAGGCCAATATGTTTGCTAGATGGGTGATTTGGTTAGTTTGAACGTGCACAGTCTTCTCCCTTGTATATTTATGTTCATATAGTCAAACTGTTTTTCTATTCCTGTCACTCTTTTCCTTTTTAATTTCTTATCTAAATTTTGTGAGTATATCTTCTGCAAACCGTCACGGGACCGTACTCATCCACTAGGGATAACCTAGGAGTTTAAAGGACTTGTTGCACACGCTAAGTGCAATCGTGATTTCTATGAAAGTGAGTTAGGATTTTATTTTTCTTTTCTAAGATTTTTATTTTTATTTTACTCGAGGACGAGCAAAACTTAGGTGTGGGGTCATTTGTTAAATCATAAATTATGATATTTTATACCCTTTTATTGTTTAATAATTGCTCGAAATAAATTGGTTAATTAGAATTTTAATAATAATTTTGTTTATTTTGTAGGGATTGGAAATTTTGGAAAAAAATGAATAAAGCAATCCAAAGTTTGGACCAAGAGAAGATAGAACAAAAACAAAAGAAAGAAGAAATTAAGGCCCAGCACCAAGGCCCCGGAGCCCAAAACGCCTCCGCCGGTCTGCTGTCTTCCCTCCTCCTTTCATTTTTTCATTCTTTTTTTCCCCTTGGGCGAACCCAGCACCAGATGCCGTCCCCATCTCTCTACCCAATCCGCTCTCCTTTCTCTTTCACTTAAACACACATGTCGGGCACGTGATCCCCAATCCAACCCCCTATCTCCTCCTCTTCTTCTCCCTCATCTCTCGGCACTAGGTAACCCAAAAAGAGGGTAAAATAGTGCTGTTCCCCTCCATTTTCTTCCACAATAATCACACATCTCTTCGTCTTCTTCCTCTTCCCATTCCCAGCCATGGCGTCCCTCTTTCTCCTCATTCACTCCATAATTACTCGCCATTTTCAATGGGACCATTTTAAGCATTCAACGGGACAATTGTGTGGGGGCAATGAACTGGTTCTTCAAGGGGCTTTAATGGAGGTCGAGTAGCAGATTAGGAGCAGATTAGACTATAGTTTCTTGGTAGTTTCAATTTCTTCAATTCCATTTGGTTTCCAGTTTTAGATCTTGTTCTTAATTCTTGAATTAGTGAATTAGATCACGCTTTTTTAATTTCGAGTACAAGTTTGGTTGTGGGTGTTGAATTTACAAGCGTTTGTGTCGAATTTCTGATTGGGATTGTCATTTGTTGAAATTTGGGACTCTGTTTTTGAGCACAGTTTTAGTTTCATTGCTACTCTCAGTTCGAAACTATTACCATTTTTGATGTGTTCAACTCAGGATATGAGCCGTCTCAATCTTTCATTGTTGTTGGTTCTCTTCATCTTCTCTTTTTTGTTATTTTCAACGCTTGGAAACAGGTTGTGCTCTGTCAGATTTGACCATTTTCTTTGATTATGGTTTCCAATTCTTGGTTTTGTTTACCCACTCTAGTGGCTTCAATGCTTTGCTCCAATCTTGGTTTTTATTAGATCAATTAATCCTCAATTTTTTAATGGTGGCTTCAATGTTGATTGCAAGTCTATGCTTTTATTCTACTCATTGGATTGTGTTACTGTTCTCCAAAATCTCAATTCAAATCGATGATGATGGCTGATTGAATGTGTCTACTTAATTGTTGTTGCTGTTAGAATTATGCTACTTAAGATTTGCTTCATATTCTCCAGGTCTTAGTTTGACTAATAGCAGTAATCATGCCTAGTTGGTTAACAAATTTGTTTTAGGTCTAAAGTATTTGTTAAATTAGGCTTTTGGCAACCTAAATTCATATTCCATTTCTGAGGATCGAGACCCATAAGCACTACAACATTTAACCGTGTACTTGCAGAAAATCACAACAGATGGGTATTTTTGTTAAATGTGCCAGGCCCTTTTTCATTCCTCCTCCCAGACGTGAACCCCCTTGAAGCTCACCTCTCTCTCTTTCCCCTTCTTCCTCCTTTGCTGCCCTCCATACACACGGCCATTGAAGCTCCGAAAACCCTTAATTTCTCCTCAACCCAACTTGAAATCCCCCTAATTCAACCTCCCCCAGAACGAAATGGAACTCTGGTGCAAATCTGGGTAAAAATCCAAAGGTCTTTGCCACGTTTTTTTGTTGAATTGGGTGGCGATTTGAAGCTCCAAATGCATGTTGAAGATTGGCCATGCAACCTTGTTTTTAGCTACACTAAATCTTCTATAAATTGGGTGTGAATTCGCTGCACCAAACACCCATCACAATTGCAAGTCAGTGAGTGAGATTCCGGTCGAATTGGTTTGAATTGCATGATTTGGGTATGGTTGGAGCAAATTCGCATGGGTTTGGGTTTGGTTGCAGCAAGGAGTCGAAAATCTACGTCTTCAAGCACCTAAAGTCAAGCCCAACAGCCAACGAATTTTACTGATTATAGACAGTTTATGTTTGAATTTGAGTTACTAATCAGTAATTGGAGAAATTAGAGTTGAATTTGGGTAAATATGGTGATAATGCTAATTTGGCAGTCTTGCATGTGAGTTGATACGCGACTTTACTACTGGTCTGTTAGAGGACCGTGGAACAAACAGAATTATGCATTCACATTGCTATTATAATGGTTAGAATTAGGTCTAAAATACTGTTTTGGGAGGTTGCATGTGAACGTTATGCTCTAGGTTGCTAACTGGGTGATTGAGGTGTTCATATAGTAAGCTGAATTATACATTTAATGTTGTTGTTGAATTAGTTTGGTCACTTTTTAAATTCTGTTTTGGCTATTAGCATGAATGTTTTACCTATGTATGATGGTTATGTGTACTATTGATTCGTTTATGTCAAGCTCGGTCGTTGGATGGTTTGAGGTGGAACTATTGAATGATTCGAGGTTCTTGTGGTCGGTGTTGTGTGAGGAGGAAACCTAAGTTTGATATTGACCGAAATCATGTGGATTGCGAGGTATATGGAATTATTAGATTGATTCTGCTGAAATTATGATTGCGAAGTATTTCGAATGTGCTATTTGTGATCCCCTTCCCTCTTGAAATTGTTAAATGATGTTATGTGATTGATTTGTGAACTTAGAAATCTTTAAAAGGGGTCGTTAAAAGCTTGCTTTCATAATTGAGAATGTTTTTAAATACCCATCAGTTGCTTGTTAGTTTGTTAAGATGTTTGTAGCCTAGAAGATCCTAAATCGTCAAACTACTCGGTGAGTGACTCAACTAAATAGTTGATAGGTTTAAAAAGTTAAAAAGCAAACTAGTACCGAGTTTGAAAATGTTGTGAGGCTTTGTTTTGTTTATGTCCCCTTCTTTGAAGTTAAAAAGGATTGAAACGAACCAAAAAAGGGCA
>JAKOGI010004169.1:0-32297 GCA_029747015.1 Carnegiea gigantea
ATACACACACACACACACACACACACACACATATATATATATACATATCTATACACATATATACATGGGTGACTTTGGCAGAATGATATTCTGGGTAGGATGAGTAGGACGAGGTAATCAGTAGTGATCAGTAGCTATTGTTTCAGTGATCATTAGTATTATCTTGGTGATTAGTATACTTTAAGGCAACCTTTGAAAATTTATTCAAGATATGTTGATCACCAAGCTAATACTAATGATCACTGACACAATAGCTACTGATTAGTACTGATCAATTTATCCTATTAGTGATCTGTAGCCATTGTTTTAGTGATCATTAGTATTATTTTGATGATCAACATACCTTTAAGGCAACCGTTGAAAATTTCTTCAAGATATGTTGATAACTAAGGTAATACTAACGATCGCTGACACAATAGTAACTGATCACTACTGATGATCTCATCCTACTCATCCTACATAAGATCTCATCCTACCAAAGTCATCCCCTATATATGTGTGTGTGTGTGTACACACACATATATATATATATGTGCATATATATGCATATATATGCGCATATATATATATATATATATATATATATGTAAATATATATATAATAATATATAATATATATATATATATATATATATATATATATAATATATATATATATATATGTGTGTGTGTGTGTGTAAGACATTGAAGTACTATATTCATAGAGGCATTATCAAAGTTGTTGACTGCGAGACAATTTAAGAGTCTAAATATGCCATCACTTTTATTGTACCATCAAACTCGTAATAAATTGGGTACTTTATACATACATTTGTTGTGTAATTAAGTGGACATTTCTAAAACAAAGGCACATAATTTTACAGATAGGCAGTTACAGTATCTCATTACAAATGGAAGATGATTGAAGAATTTAACGGTAACATATGCATTTCCTTAGTTTAATGGTAGATAAATGGTTGGAAATATACATAATGACAACATACATAAAGACAATGCACATAATAAACATTCATACTCTTGTGACTGAATGTGTAATTAAAAAATGTAAAGAATGTTCCTTAAAGAAATTAAAGACAAGTAGATTTGAATTATACTAATCTCCACCATTTATATCCAAAATATACTTATGAATTAGTAATATTAATGCTTTTAGTTCATAATTTTAATATCTATTAGGAAATCCCAAACTATTTTTCATATTACTCTAAGGAATACAAAATTGATTAATTAACTCCAAATTGAAACTAGGATTTGTGATGGTTTCTTGCATGATTTTTTTCTTGGATTCACAATATCATGCATGTTTTAATAGTAATTAAATTATTTTATAAAAAAATTATAGCACGTAGTACTCTTAAAAATGTTATTCAAGATTTATAGGTTATAATGCCAAATGATATGTGTATGTTTGTATGTATATGTATATATATGTGTGTATATATGCATGTGTATGTGTGTGTACGTGTGTGTATGTATATATATATATATATATATATATATATGCACTAACCTCTCAAATTTCTTCGAATGTAGTGAGAGGAATTTCTAAGCCAACTACGTGTCCCAAAAGTTCAAAGTAATAATTTTCTAAATTATTATAAGGCATGAGCATCATAGAAGCACAATTTGGAGGCTAAGAAATACTAGATATGGGAAGAATTTTGTAAAACAAATTTCTAAGCTGAAAAGGCTAGCTCACGTCTTTCCCGCCCTTTACTGCCAAGGATTATGGAATTTAAAGGGACAACAAAGCCTCATGTCTTCCCTTATCACTTAAACAACTAAGCGGATAAAATGAAGAGATTTAGCCACATACATTTCCTTTTATTTAATAAATGATTGACAACACACAAATGACAATACACATAATGTTGTGCTAATGCTGATGTGGTAATATACATAATGACAATTAATGACTTGATCGATGACATGAAGGACACGTGTCCTAATGTTGTGCTATCATTCAATTTTAATACTATTGAGATAGATAGACAGATTGGGTTGATTGATGATCGTACGCAAAGACATGTTTTGGGTTGATTAATGTTTCTTATTATTGTGGAGGTTGAATGCATTGTATATTTCAAAAAAAAGAAATAAGTCAAAATTTGAAGGCGTGAATGTGAAAAATCCATGCTTCATATGTCTCAACTCTTACATCATATTGTCAATGCTTGATTAGGTTGTAGGTGGCATTAATTTATGCTTTTGGGGTGTTATATGAAAGTTTTAAATTGCATGCTAATTTGAGTTTGAATGTACTCTCCTATGCAATTGCAGAAAATAAAGAGGCAAACAATTTACATGTATATCATAAGAGCGTGTTTATGAGGGCTCCTTACTTAGCATATAGTTAATAAGAGGTGAGAACATAGTGGATGCACCCAAATAAGTTGAGCATTTCAAATATATAGGCCATGTTCGATCTTTTTTTGCGATGACGTTAAACTATAAAAATGTAAGAAATGGTAAGAAATTATGAAGAGTAGCAAAACACTATAATGATAAGGTAGTCATAAGGTATTTGTAAAGTACTTCTTAAAAATAGTAAACTGCAAGCAATAGGCTTAATGCAGCTTATTGTATAAAAAAAATAGGGTCAAAGTGATTAAATTTGGAAGTAAAAGCATAGGAGCAACAAATTAAAATTTACTTAAATAAGCCTAATGTGACGGCATCTAAGCCCCTTACTATTACGATTTTTGGTCTAGCTTTGCCATTCAGGGTGGTGTGAGTTCTTCACAATAAGATAATGCATTTTTGTCGCCTTTACCTGTCTCTGGTGGCTAAACTTAGATTATTTGGATGACATCAAAATCAGTCGAAGCATATAAAAATCTTCGTCTTATTAAGGATGGATGAAAAATTGTAGGCATAGATACAGAACCAGATGGGGAAACGTCTAAAAAAATTAGCACTCTCATAATTGGGGAATTGCTCTTTGACAATTCATTCCGCTTTAGGGAAGTGAAGACTACTTTGCATCTAGTCTAAAATCCTACGCATGGGCCTGCCATCGAAGAGATTAGAGAGAATCTCTTTTTGGTTTTTTTTTTTTTCAATTTTCAATGAGGATGACAAGGAGAGGGTCATGGATGGGTAGTCATGGAGAAACAATAGGTCTCAAAATATGAAGAGATGATAAACTGACAAGGGACCAAGAGCACAAACTTTAAATGTGTGAATGGAGGCGAAGATCCCACATCCAAAGTTAGCAAGAAGCTGATTTTCAATGATGAAGAAGTGACCATTGCAAATAACTTTGAGAGATAGTTGGTCACTAATAGCTCAGACACAAGGACAATTAGGAGGTGTAGTGCACACCGTAAAGATAGAGGACCTTTCTTACTGAGCAATCTGGGTTTGAGTGCGCAAACTGCTGGGACGGATGTTTCATGGAAGGACCAATTGCTGGCAGTGGGAGACTGTACTCCACAACCACCACAGATTGTGCTAGATCATCAACACCATAGGTAAATAAAAGCAGCTCAAAGGCATGGTGAATTCAAGAAGATACAATAACTACCTCCACCAGGCTCAGAAGGCCATGAGGGGATGATAAGCAAGAGAAAAGAGGTTGACAACCCCAGATCTATTGCTCATAGCGAAAAAAAAGGATGGCAATGCCAAGAAGAGGACAAAATCTGCAGGTTAACACACTGGTAAATCCACGAAGGCTGGACTGACTTAGCCCCGCTCGACACCATAAGGATCTTCAATGGACTGCCAAAGGATTAGAAATCCTAGGCCAGTTGGTGCCCTCCAATTTTGGTCTCAAAAGGATGATCAAAACATCTTGTTAGTGATAGAGATGATGGTGGATGAAGGTGAGCTAAGGAATTTATGTGGGTTTGGCGATGGTCTTTGTGCTAATAGTGTGGGGAGATCTGGAGGTGGTGGGAGGTGGACATTTGTGTTAAACCATACTCTAAAAATCCCTTTTTTTCCACCATCAATTACCATGGTGCGTCAACGTAGGCGTGATGAGAATTCATGGTTGGCCAAAAAATGAAAGCAAGCGTCTCACATGAAATCAGTGAAAGATATTATAAGGTAACGCAATTACATGGATGCATAAGAAGGAAGGGAGAGTTCTAAGGGAGGAGGGAAAGATAGATGCTTTCTAAGAGATTGATTACCATAGAGTGTATGATTTAGGCTCTTCGGATTGCGCCTTTACTTGGCAAAGGGCCAAAGAAGAAGGAAGATCACATAAGAATGTCTTGACGGCTTTTTGGTAGATGACGACTGGTGGGTTAGGTTTCCTAGGTATAGTATGTCACACTATCGTCGAAACAGGTTAGACCATTATGCTATTTTGCTCACTACAAAGTGTGGAGAAGGCTAGGAGATATATGAGAAACCCTCCAAATTTAAGCTAATATGGCTATCAAGTGAGGGTCATATTGCTGCGGTAAGAGAATCTAGGAGGATGATATAATGATGGTGTGAGAACTCGGAGTTTTATCGTACTTGCTTAATGAATATTATGCCTGTTGGGTTAGAAAATTTTATTTTAGTATCCGCCAACCTACAACTGTCATATTGCCCAAGTTATCGATCTATTCAACTTCAGATCCCAAAAAAAATAAATTGTCTAAAGCTGTATAACTTGAATAGCCTTCGATTTTTTGAAGCTCCAACCAAAGCGATTCCCAAATACGATCAGATTGTTGAACCCTGGTAATAGTTCTGTAATTTACTAAATCAATCCTTAATATATTCAGGGGCGGGTAAACTGACCCACGATTATATTTAGGATTCGGTTTACGATTAAGAGCCGGGAATTCGAATAATATTAATCAGTAGGCCGTAGTTGTGTAGGATTAGTAGAGGAAAAAAAAAAAAGAGGAGTGTGTCCAAAAAGGACCGGAGCCACGGACCCCCCCGAGCTCTCTCTCTTTCCTCTTTCTTCTTCTTCTTCTTCCCGACATTTCTCTGCTTCCCTGTTCCTCATCTACTCCTTCGCTTCTCCTCCTTGCACGCACCACGACCGGCGAAACCGAGCCCCAACCCAACCAACCCAAGAGCCGGCCAACCTCCTACGCATAGCTGACCCAAAATTCGGGCATAGGCAGGGCTGATTTTGGCAAAGGACCGGCCGAACACCCGTTGAATTCGGCGCATGCACGGTGAGATTTGAACACTCTTGCCTCCATAAATTGAATCCTTGCTTTATCCCCTTCCAATTGTGCCTGACTACACTCAATTTTCTCAGAAAAATTGAGTTAGAGTTTCTGGTTTGGTGGTGTTCGAACCTCACGCGAAGGCAGCAGATTTTCTGAGTGTGTGGAGTTCGAATTTAGCTTCAATCTAACCAATTTGCACGCATATAGCTTGGATTCGAGGTGGGTAAACTCTTAATCCCTCCTATTTTATGGATTTTGAATAATAATTATACGAATCAGTTTACTGAATTGGTAGATTGGATTGTTGTTGCATGAATTCGATTGTATGTGTGGACAAACAAATGAATAGCTTTTGTTATGCCAGGGCAAAACCAATCTGTTCTTGAAAGTTTGCCTGATGTTTTAAAATGGTGGCTTCATGATTTAGAACTGCATATGACTCTCTAAAGTTGCTTTCGATTTTCATATCAAACTAGTTAGCATTGAAGATCGTTTAGGATACAAGAGGGTAGTTTAAAAGGAAAAGAAGTCTTTATTGTTTTGGTGTACATTCAAGCCTGGTCTTAAGAAGTTTGCAAATACTAACTATTTCATTCGAACAAACTTGGGTTACCTAGTCTAGGGTTAATGTGTTTGAAAACCCACTACTTCATAAGTTGGCATCAAGGTAGATTTTGGTCAAACTTGAGTCTTTATGAAGTTTCGAGTCAAGAGGTAGTAAAACCATTACGTTTCAAGAAGCATTTACATAGAAGATTTATGAAGTGATGTTTACCTCATAAACGAGCCAAGTGCTTTAAGTTTTTGAATGATAGCAAGTTTGGGAACATTTTAAGCCTTTAGTTTATTTTTACACCCATCTTGAGTTTTAAAATGGAATTTTCAAACGAATCTAGCTTGCATTTATTGCTAACTAAGTATTTAAGTCTCAAATGGGTTTCGATTTCGAACTTAGTTTGAATTAAACGTTAACTAAGCACGTTATGTCTCAAACGAGTTTCGATCTACGATTTAGTAAACGTTTTACGTTTAAAAGAAGCTTTTTAGCTAAAAAGTGAAGTCGTTTTATGAGTTAGCAATCGTTTTACATTTATAAGAAGTTTTTAAGTTGAAAACGAAGTCGTTTTACGATTAGCAACCTTATTACATTTATATATAGCTTCTAAGTTGAAAACGAAATCGTTTTACGATTTAGTAAACTTATTACGTCTATACGAAGCGTCTAAGTTGAAAACAAAGTCGTTTTACGGTTTAGCAACCCTATTACATTTATACGAAGCATTTAAGTTAGAAACTAAGTCGTTATACGATTTAGTAAACATTTTACGTTTATAAAAAGTCTTTAAGTTATTTGTGAAGCCGATTTACGTGTTAACAGACCTTATTTCGTTTATAAGAAGCTTGTAAGTTTAAAACGAAGTCGTTTTACAAACTAACAAACGTATTACGTTATTAAGAAACTTTTAAGTTGAAAACGAAATCGTTTTACGATTTAGCAAACTAATTACGTTTATACGAAGCTTTTAAGTTAGAAACGAAGTCATTTTACGAATTAGTAAACGTATTTTACGAAGTTAGTTTACATGTTAGCAAATTTATTACGATTATGAAAAGCTTTTAAGCTATTCACGAAGTCGATTTATGAGTTAGCAAACTTGGCCTGTGTCATGTTCATCCTTTTGCGTTTGAAAGATTGAAATGAGCGTAAAAAGGGCAACTGAAGGTGATTATATACGAATCCTATCTTTGGAGTACATGCTGGTTAACTACCAAGTCTTGAATCGTGAGTTAGTAGACTCACCATGATTTTTAAGAGGCTTTTCTTGTTGTTTGCCTAAAAGCTAAAGTTGCAAGAGGATTATGTTCTTATGTTATGAGTTCAAAATATATGCATATATATATATATATATATATATATATATATATATATATATATATATATATATATATATATATATATATAAAAATAATATATATATATATATATATATATATATATATATATATATATATATATATATATATATGAATAAGTATAAGCATGTTGTTTACTAAGTATGTATGTGTATGAATGTTATAAGTTTCTAAGACATATATATGAATAAGTATAAGTATGTATGTGTACGAATGTTTATGTTGTGTTATGTATACATGGAGGAGCTACTATAGAAACTTTAAGCTTAAGTCTGAGAATCAGAGATGGTGGCTTAGTTCCCGCCTGGTATCACATAAGTTATGTTATGATAGATTTAGGGATGGTGGTTTGATTCCCGCCTGAAGTCTAAGTATGAAAATTACGTCTCAACATAGTATGATGTCTGTCTGGATAGGCATATGTTGCCGCTCGAGTTTGGCCAACTCGGGATGGCAGTAACAAAGTACCTCTAAGAGTCTACTCTCCTTATTTACGTGAATAAGTTACTATGCATGATTTTCGGTAAGTGAAACTTATGTGTAAAACCCCTTTTATGCTATGTTTCTGGGTTTACGTAACTTTATTATGTTAAGTCAATGCATTACGGTTTCTTTTAAAGTTAAGCTTTCTGGTATGATTATTCCTTCGCTCGGTTATGGTTCGAATATGATGTATTATGTGGAAGCTCTTCAACTAAAATGAATTACGAAAGGCTTTCATAAGTTAATATGTATTTTAAGTATGTTTTGGGAGAGAGGGTTTACTCACTGAGCGGTGGTTGCTCATTCCCATTACTTTTCCCCCTTTTCCCAGATCCACAGGTATGTGACTGATGCGTGGAGCGCCCAGAGTGGACTTGCTTGAACTTTATTGCTGTGTTTATGATATCATTATGTAATGTCGATTATGATTATAAGGTCATGTAATTAATCATCTTTTTGTAAGGTTTATGAACATTAGAAAGGTTCTGTGTACTCTGGGTGTGTGGCCCGTAGAGTTGTGGACTCCGGCATGTAGCCATTGAGGTTTTGGGTGTTCTTTTATACTTTTATGCAATTCAGGGATCTTAATGTAAGGCTTAGGCCTGGGAAAATGGTCAGTTTTCAGGGGAAACTCTGTCCGTTTCGCTTCAGGAACTAAGAAAATACTACATCTCCTAGCCTAAGGTTAAGTCCAAAGCCTAGTTCTATAATTGTGACACATATGCTATGTAAGTTTTTTAAGTTCTGACTGTTAAAGTCCCAATAGGTTATGTTTCAAACTGGTTAAGCAAGTTGCCTTAACAGTCTTTCCCAGGGAAAGACAGTGGCATGTAACACGACCCGGTGAGATCGGGGTGTTACAGATGGACACTGGCAAAAAGATAGTAGATTGTTCCATTGCTCCCATTAATAGAGTAAAGAGTTTGTTAGCATCAGAACCATATCAATAAAACCAGAGATGAAGAGGACGCAAAGGGCCATACATTATGAGAAATTCTCATGAGGAATGCCAGATTGACTACAAAACACAAGAGTCTTCATTAAGAACAGGAAACTTATTGTTCTATTCAAGCTAGAACTAATGGGTTACGAGCTGGTGGCAAGAACACATTTTATTTCCATCATAAAGTAGGTAACTGCTAAAGGAGGAATCTGATCAAGGGTCTAGCTGGGAGATGATATTATGAGGCAAAGCAAGGAGGAAATCTTGAACATTGTTAACAATTATTATGATGATTTTTTTTTTTTTTTTTAACTTCTAACCCTTACTGCATACAGGATGCCTCTGTGGACTTTGAGAGTAAGAAATAGAAAGGAAGAATAGTATTTCTATTCCAATTTAATGCTTAGGAATTGCATGAATTTTAAATTGCTTTTTAGGGGGAGTGCTAGTTTATCCAAAGAGTTAGTGGGGAGCTAAGGAGCATAATAGGAGAAACATTCTCCTAACCCTTGCCCAACTCCATAGCATAAAGTGAAAATCTATAGAGAGAGAGAAAACTCTAAAGAGAAGAAAAGTCTTTCTAGTGAGAGATGCACCATAACCGGACATTAATGAATTGCCAGATCCCTATTGCTCCCTTTATTTCAATCTCATCTCTTCAATATTCTTCCCCTGGGCTCAAACACTGGCAACTATGATGGGTTTATCTCTCATCCTGTAGATGCTTCATATTCCGCTTCAAACTTAGATCTATTCCCTCTAGCTTGCAATCCCCATTTGTGGCACTGAAGTCACCCATCTTGAGTCATAAATGTGGATCCTTTACCGCAAAAGTGAACAGACATTGTTATCTCAATGCTTAATCTGCGCTTAGATATGATAAGTCCTCAGTCCAGTTTATTTCTACTATCGCTCTTGATTCGACATCCACAATTGTTCTAGATCTATCTAATAGTGATGATTATCACTACCTAGGCTATAGATCTAGCGTTTTTAAGACGCTTTACTCTTGTTGTTAGGTGTTTTATTAGAAACCACAACCCTCACCTCATAACTTTCTCCACTTTCTATCAAATTCATTTATAGTTGGAAACCACCATCTATCTATGTACTCCATAAAGCAAGAGGTCTCTTATGGCTGTAACCAAACCATCTTTGAATAGTGTCTCTTGAAGCGGTTTTGGTTTATTACAGTGGCCTTCGTACCATAGGGGATTTTTGTCATTGATTGCTAATACGATAGGAAGAGCTAGCTTCCATTACAACAAGAAGCCAAGTACTAAGTGGATCTCTAAACCAGGTGATATCCTTATTTTTTAATGTTTACTAATTTTATGTCCTTTCTTTGGTACCTACTTTGACAGTGCTAGATGCATTCCTTTATTGCTATTAGTTGTAATTCCCTTCATGCATTTAGTTTCAATGTTTACGTCCTATTGCTACCTCCCTCTCAATTGTCTATACATATCGGTTTTACTCTCCAGTCCAGAACTCACCACAAACATCTCTAGTACTTGTTTATCCTTACCTTGCTTGTATCTAAGTTATCTCCAAACTCTCTCTCTCTCTCTCTCTCTCTCTCTCTAAAATAACTCACAAGATAGTTCTGACATCCAAGTCGATGCTCCCCCTTTGATCTTGTTACCCAATCTAGAGATCTACCTATTCTGGATGGAGATCGATGCCACCATCATAGCCAACCCCTCTTAACCGACACAACAGCTATCAAATGTCCTCAAAATCAATTTAGGAGAGTCATACTGGTACTTAAATACCCTTACCTGATCTAGAAATTTGTCCTTAACCTCCCAAGGACAAACATCCAAGGATCCTTTTCCTAGGTCAGCCATCTAATTCACTGAATCAGACCAATTAGAAACCCCTATTGCCTAATTTGCCCCTACCCCCACCCCCAATTCCTATGGAAGAACTGATTGCTAGTTGTCTATTAAGTAAGATTTGGGGGGAATCACTACCTCTAGCTACTATTAACCATAATACCAAAAAAGATTAGATCTTTAATGAGGGCCAAGTGATTACATTGATGTAGGGAATGATTGGATTATCTTCAAATTGCTAACACAAAGGATAGATACATAGTGTATGTGAATAGACCTCAGTTTTTCAATGATGTAAACTTTATAATTTTCGTTGGGCTCCCTTCTTTCATCCCTTCTCCATACAGATCAGTGGGTTAGAATTTCGAGATTACCTTGGGAGTTTTGGGATAAAGATTCTTTGGCTAAGTTTTTGAAAAATGTAGGTGATATTTGTTAGAATTGGGCAAAACACCATGTTTTGCCTCAATGAAACATTTGTAAGAGTTTATCTTAACATTGATAACACCTAGCTCCTTCCTAATAGCCCTATCATTGCCAGAGGGCGTCACTCTACCCAAGTCCCTTTAATCTATGAGGGATTACATAAGATGTGCCCTCTCCATGGGAGGAGAGAAATCCTATCAACTTGATATTGCCCTAAATTTCTCCTTCATAAGAAAAACTAAAGTTATTATGGAAAAGTTTATGCCCAAGAAATTGGCCACACTACCCAGGACCATAGCTCATGCCATGGAAGGTGAAAAGGTGAATGAGGACAATGTTAATAATGAAGATAGCATAGATATTTTTCTCAATCTTCAAAACATTGAAGATATGAAAATGTCTTTTGATTCGACTGAGAGGAAGAGAGCTTAAGAGGGAGATGAATCCTCCTCCCATTTTAAGTGTGTTTCCCTGATTAATTTTTGCTCTTGGGGGAGTTGTTTTGGGCTTAATGCATGCTGTGCTACCCATGCTTGCGGTATTAGTGAGAGGGTTCATTTCAGGCCTACATTTACTGACATAATTTCCCCTATTGATGATCAATGGATGATCGGTATTATAGCCCCTCTACTAGAGGGGGTCTTAGCTCTCTTTTTTGGACTTTCCCCAATGACTTGCACTGGCTTGATGGATATCCTACAACAATGATTTTGGCTGCTTAGTTAAATGATATGGTTGATGTTTATTGGTTTTTCTTTATTTGGTTCATGAGTTTTCAACCTTGGTCTTTCTGTAACCCTTGAGAGATAATCCTTTTATAATTACCTTCTCTTTGACCGGAATGGACAAAGGTGGATGCAAGATCATACTCACACTCTACCAAATTAGTGTTGCTCCTCCTAGAGGTGACTAGTGAGCATCCTTATTCTCAAGAGGTGATACTAGATCTTCCACCTCTGATCAGTTCTACAAGGATAAATAGTATATCTGAGAACTCTGACTTATACCTCCTAAAGGCTGTGAATTTCAGTTGTAGTTTGCTTCAGTTTTATTACCTTTGTTTCATTTTGATTCAGAAAGTTTTCATGTACCACTATGTGCTTTTCCATTTTAGCTACATACCTGATAATTTTTTTTCACCTTTCATCTCTAATTATTATATGATCTAGTTAGTGTAGGGCCTTTTTTGGAAGTGCTCATTTCCTATTCGTACCTAAAGACAAAAGCTAAAGTTTTTCAATTTATGTAAGCTCCCCAAAATGAAGTGGCTAATGGATTGTGGGAACCTTATTTCCGTCTACTTTAGTCTAGTTATAATAGTTAAGCTATCCAAGAAATGTATATATTTGAGTGGTATTAGCTCTTGTGATCCTACAAATTGTGTTCACATTGTTGTGCCTATTTTCTGTTGGTATTACATAATGTCGCCTAAATTATATCACTTCTTTACGAAAGAAGGATGGCTGAACACCTAAAATTAAATTAGCCGTCACTTCCAAGGCTATATTACAAATCATCATCGGGCTCAGTCCATGGTATGCTGAGGCTTTTGGTCCTTTACTTTTCCTTCTAGACACTGGGTGGTATGATGGTACATTTTTCACTATCACCACTCGGAATGAGACTTCAAGAGCGTTTACTTATGTTCTCCCTCTGAAGGACTTATTCTTTGCCACCCATTTAGGAAGATTATATGTTGGAACACTCAAGGTCTTAAAAACCACAAGCATTACTTGAAGTTAAATTCTTATCTAGAATTCATACACCGAACCTAATCTTTATCTTACAAACATTGGTCAACGATTTTAATATTCACAAGATCATGCCATAAATGGGTTTTGACCACTATGACTTTGTTCCCCAGCCAACCATTCTGGGGAATAGTAGTTTTATGGAATAACGAGTGCATACATGCATTAGCCCATTTTATAGAACAAAGAGCAACTCATATGGTAGTCCATGACACAAAAAATATGAAAAACTCAATTGCCTCAGAAATATATGCTCAGAGAAGGGAAAAAGATGATTTTTGGGAGAACTTGTATCAAATGAACACCATTATAGACCTTTCTTGGTGTTTAATGGGGGGATTTCAACGAAATAGCTTATTGAATGAGAAGTTAAGGGCCTAGCCCCTAATATTAATAGATTCCAACATCTCAACATCTTCCTCTCTAGTATCAATACGAAAGTTTTGCAAGTGTCAGACAATTTATTCACATGGAAGAAAAGGGTGCACATGCAACTAATCTATGAAAGATTAGATAGAATTATAGAAAGAAATGACTGGGATAATATTTATCCCAATGCCTATGAAATACATGGAAGCTTTTCATATTTAGATCATTGTCCTATCATTATTTTGACTAATTTTCATTACTCATAAACCAAGATCTTCCCATTTAGGTTCCAAAATTTCTGGTGTAAATACCAAAATGTCAATACTATAGTATCCAGATCATGAAAAGTCAACTAGAGAAGGACTAACATGTTCAAAATAATGTGCAAACTCAAAAATGTCAAACACGCGATGAAAGATTGGTCCAAAAAGAACATAGGCAACACCTATGATAAACTAGCAAAAAATGCTCCAAAAATTGCTTATGTGGATGGAAAAATTTTGGAAGATCCCAATGGCCATAGGTTTAATTCATGGATGCAACATCTCCTTAAGCAAAGAGGAAAACTCTTGCTTTTCAACTAGAAATATTGAAGCAAGATGGCTAGGAAGGAATGATTAGTGAATGGAGATAGAAACTCCAAATTTTTCCCCCCCAAATTAGAGCAAATTCTAGAAGGAAGAAAAACATTGTCATGAAAACCAAAAATAAATGCAGTATTTGGATCGATGATGAAATAATGATTGCTGAAGAACTCATCACAGACTACACCCATAGGTTAAAATCTGCACACATCACAAGTATAGCACTACCTGATCTAGGGTTGCCTAAAATAATATCAGTTCTTGATAACCAAGAACTCACTAAACTTCTAAACTTGGAAGAAGTGAAAATTGCACTCTTTAATATTGATTCTAATAAAACCCCAGGCCCTGATAGCTTTTGAGTGAGGTTTTTCAAGAATCATTGACATATTATCAAAAATGATCTTTTTAACTATGTAATTGGTTTTTTTACAAATGGCAAGCTCCTAAAGGAAATCAGTCATGCATCATTGCCCTTATTCCCAAATTGTTCACTCCTTCATAGACCAACCATTATAGACCCATTAGTTTATGCTCCACTATTTATATAAGTCATTTCAAAATTATGGCCAATAGGCTGAGACCCTTCCTTGATAAATTAATTTCACCTTTCCTAAGTGTCTTTGTTTTAGGAAGATCAATCCATGACA
The DNA here is from genome assembly GCA_029747015.1 of Carnegiea gigantea. Classification (NCBI taxonomy): domain Eukaryota; kingdom Viridiplantae; phylum Streptophyta; class Magnoliopsida; order Caryophyllales; family Cactaceae; genus Carnegiea; species Carnegiea gigantea. The sequence continues at coordinate 14,088 of JAKOGI010004169.1, forward strand.
ATATTATGCTTACTCATGAAATAATGCATAAATTTAGGAACCTTAAACTAAGATAACTGAGGTGGCTATTAAATTGGATATGAAAAAAGATTATGATAGAATTGAGTGGGACTTTATCCTCAAATGCCTTCAAGAAATGGTGTTCCACTCAACTTGAAATCATGGATTAGAGAATGCATATCCTTAGTTTCATACTCGCTAATTGTTAACAATGAACCTACTAGATTAATTAAACCCATGACGGGAATCTGATAAGGAGATTCATTATCTTCTTATATCTTTATTTTGTGTACGGAGTCTCTTTATTACATGTTATATGCATAAGCTAATACCCGCAAATTAGGAATAGGAGTTAAATTAAGCCCATAGGATAACAAAATACACTTGTCTTTGTAGATGACTACTTACTTTTTTTGTAAAGATGATTCAGACACTTGTAAGAAGCCAAAATCAATGCTTGATCATTTATGTACTACCTCAAGGCAGTTGATCAACTTCATAAATATACTCTAACCTCCTTACGTAATGCTATGTTTGTCCAAAAGCAGATAGTAACTACTATATTCAGTATGCCGCAAAGGGATTCATTAAGCAAGTGCCTCGGATGTCCAGTCTTCCAAGGATGACCCTTGAAAACTACCTTTCGAGAAATTGTTAACAAAGAAACAACCAAAATACAAGGCTGGAAGGCCAATTGCTATCCAAAGTAGTTAGACAGTATTGATTCAATCTCAGCTAAGATCATTACCAACTAATACAATGTAATGCTTTGAACTACCCAATAAGACAACCAAATATTTAGATAAATACAATTGAGATTTCTTCTGGAAAAAAAAAAAAAAATCAAAGATAGAGAAAGTGCTAACTATGATAGTATGGAATAAGAAATGTGTCCCTAAAAGTGCAGGTGGACTTAGGCTATGGAAAACAGAGGCTACTCATAAAGCCTTCTAATGCATGCTAAGCCCCAAGCTAACTCTTGTCTGCACCTACATCCACTCAAAAGTCTAAGCCAACTTTCCCAGGTCAAGATGGTTATTGCTCTAATATTTCTCTCGGTTTCAACTTAGCTTCTCACTAACCAATCGATGTCCAATTAGGATGATCAATGCTTCATTGGAAATGTAATAAAATCTTGTGTTAGGATGCATTTTGATTCCCTAAAGTAACAGAAATCCCAACTCATATCCTAAATATGTGGAGTGTGCATAAAATTTTAGTTTTTAAGCAATCTGAAATTTGGCCTTAATTGAGGAGGATATAACTGTTATCTTTAAGATTACTTAGAATGTGGTGATTCTACACAAATTAAGGAAGATTTTTCAAGTAGTAGGCCCCCCATTGGAGGTGCAAAGCCTTCTAAAAGCCCTATAGAAGGAGGGAAAGAATCATGAAAAAATACAACTCACCCTTGGTTGTAATTTATACTAGTAATTTGATTCATTTTCCTAAGATAATTTGCAATCCTCATATTAGTACACTTTCCTACTATTGTAGCAGTAAATCCCCCTCATGTTGAGTATTTATAGGCTTCATTCCCCCTATGTAAACTCAACTTAAGTTAAATTATGAATTGATAAGCAAATGACCATTTTCTCTCACTAAAATCTTTACATCTTTATCTCTTCAATCAAGAGTAGTGATTAGAGTATTTCCTTTAGAATTCTTCTTTGGTGGCTAAGAGCCTTTAGGAGAAGAATTTGGTAGAAAGTAATTAGACTATCATTAGTATCTTACCTTGGTCAGAAACCTCACAATCTTATCGATTGATAGAGATTCAAACCAAGAGAAGTTTGAGAATCAATCATCATCAAGTTGATATCAAAACTAGAACTTCTCTGGGTGGATTTTGAATCAAAAACTTCATTGATTTAATCACCTTACTGCCTTTTCATTTTCACCCCAGAAATCCACACTCTGGCTCTTCAAAATTTTCCCTCAATTTACCTACCTTTATCAACCCTCATTAGTCGATAAAGAACCCTAATTATAATCCAAACATAATCTCTAACCCAAACACATTCCTAAAATTCCACAAAAAGTCTTCAAGTCCATAAAAAATCACCCATGTAAAAATTTGGTACGGCCTACCCGTGCTGATTGGCACAACTGTGCCACCTCCTGCACACCAAAAAAGTTTCCAAAGATTTAGCAAGACCACCCCGTGCCACTGAGCATGGCTATGCCACTTCCATGTTCCTAGTTTCTTGTCTATGCCACCTCTAGCATGTCTGTACTCCCCTTATTTTCGACCTTTTCCCTCTTCTCATCTTACAAACTACTACAACCATGGCCAGTGAGGGGGATGCTTCTCACTCTAAGGGAATTCTTTAGGAACAAGCCCTCAAAATGAAGAGGATAAGGCCATTATTGAACTACAAGGCAAGTAAAAAAGCTTGTTATAGAGCTTGAACAAGTAAAGAGATCCGGACAACAAACCCTTTACCATCGAAGTTGTGATGTTGATCCTATTAACATTGCATACTCTTCCTCACATGAAGACTTTGATGATGAGGAAAGAAGGCTTAGAAGAATAAGAAGGCATGCAAGGGACAACCTTAGGGATCTCAAAGTTGAGACTGCGAATTTTGATGGCAATCTTAACCGGGAGAGCTATCTTAATTGGGTATGAGCCATTGAAAGGATAATTGTACTTAAGGAGTATAATGATGAAAAGTCCTTCAAGTTGGCTATCCTAAAATTGAAAGGGTATACCTCTCTTTGGTATGAGTATTTGAAGAAGAGTCGAGCTAGAGAAGCCAAGGTCAAAATCAAGACATGATACAAGCTTAAAAAGCATATGGACAAGAGGTTCCTACCATCATCTTATAAACAAGAGCTCTATCTCAAGATTGTTAGCTAAGAGAATCTTATGATGGAAGGGTATATTAGGGAGTTTGAACAACTCCAAATGAGAGTTAGATTAGATGAAGAGTCCAAGCTCAAAATTGCTAGATTCATTAAAGGATTATCTCCCAGCATTGCTAACAAGGTGGATTTACAACCTTACTTATCTTTTGATAATGTGTGTCACCTAACTATCAAAGTTGAGAAGCAACTTAAGGGTAGGAAGTCCTTTCATAACTCACTTACTAAAAGCCCCTCCACTCACATTGAAATGAAACCCTACCCCCACCATTCAAAGCTCTTGACAAGAGTAAGGGAATTGCTAGTGAGCCACCTAAAAGATTGGAAAAAAACAAATATTTTAAGCACCATAGTTTTGGGTATTTTTAAGTTGATTGCCCCAATAGAAAGGGCCTTCCCATCAAGGAGGTAGAAGAAATTTGAGCCACTGAGGAAGAATTAAGTGAAGATGAGGACAAAAATGATGGTTCTACCTTGGTGAACCCCGTTATCGGAATTGTTATTGATCAAAAGGTCACTCCATGTCACAAGAGTTCCTTATGACGATAGCCAGAGGGAACAAATCTTCAAATCAAGATGCACCATTAGATGCAAAGTTTGTGGCTTGATCATAGACAGTGGTACTTACACCAACGTAGCCTCTAAGACACTTATTAACACGCTACAAATCCCCACTAAGGAACATCCTACTCCATACTCTCTTCAATAGTTAGGACCAAACGATGAGGTAACTGCTTCAAGATAAGATCTTATTTCATTTTCATTGGTCCTTATTATGCTGAAGTATTGTATAATGTCCTTCCTATGGATGCATGTCATTTGTTGCTTGGTAAACCGTGATTGTATGATAATCGTGTGATTTACGATGGATGTGCTAATCCTTATTCACTCAAGCACAATGGAAAAAGCCTCACATTGGCCCCTTACCTCTACTAAAATCTCACAAACTAAACTGGAGAATGGAAGTAAGAAAAGCCCCTACAAAAGTGAAACACGGGAAGAGTGTGCCGCTAGTAAGAGCAAGCCTCGAATTGCTTTACTAATGGTGAAGCCAAACATAAGTAAGGGAGTGAAACCTTTACCCCTTATAGCTCACCAAGACCTTGAGGATGAAATCCCAAAAGAACCTATCCCCAAGGTCCCATTGCCCATCAACATGGTGTTGGGAGAAAGCCCTTATGAAGGTGATCAAGCTATAAGTGACACCTCTATTGAGTATGATGAGTTTGAGTTATCGTGTAATGAGTATGTTGAGATCTTTAATGATCTCATGAGGCCTACGAGAGCTACTCGTTGCTCTGATATTCTCCCAAAGATTTTCAATAACTTCTACACATCCAAGAAGAGACGAGCCCTTAGCACTATGGGTGTTTTCAAACCCAAGAGTGGCAAAAAGCATGCAAGGTTGATGTCAATGAATTTTAGCCCCAAGGATTTCAAGGCAAATACTTCTCAACGGGGAGAGGTTGATGCATACCAAACCCTTAGCCAACTCTTGGCTACATCCTCATCCACGCCAAAGTCCAAGCCAACTTTCCTTGGTCAAGATGGTTATCGCTCCAGCATTTCACTTAGTTTTGACCTGGCTTCTCACCAACCAATCGAAGTGCAATTGGGGCGATCTATGCTTCGTTGGAAAGTTTAGGGAATCAAATTTAGTTTTATACAATAAAATCCCAAGTTAGCTGTATTTTGATTCCCTAAAGTGATAGAAACCCCAACTCATACAATACTGGTTTTTATCAGAAAATTTATTGAATTTGGGCTGTGTTAAAATCCTACTAATGAAGCTGAAACAAAGCAAGCCCAAGTTTTTATGATTTCCTAAGATTTCAATTTTACCCCCATGGGCTAAAATTTGGCATTAGTTTCCAATATTGGGAGAAATAGCCCAAATATGTGGACTGTGCATAAATTTTCAGTTTTGAATCAATCTAAAATTTGGCCTTAATTAAAGAAGATATAGTTGATATCTTTGAGATTACTTAGCATAGGCTGATTCTACACATACTAAGGAAGATTTTTCAAGTAGAGGGGCTTTCATTGGAGGTGTAAAGCCTTCTAAAGCCTTTCTAGGAGGGAGAAGAATCCTAGAAAACCACAGCTCACTTCATTTGTAATTATCTTAGTAATTTGATTTATTTTTCTAAAATAATTTGTAATCCACCTAGGGTACCCTTTCCCCACTATTGTAACAGTTACCGCTCCCCCTATTTTGGGTATTTATAGGTCCCATTATCTCCATGTAAGCTCAGCTTGAGTTGAATTATGAATTGAAATGCAAATGACCATTTTCTCTTACTAAAATCTCTACATCTGTATCTCTTTAATCAAGAGTGGTGATTAAAATCTCGCCTTTAGAATTTTTCTTTGGTGGCTAAGAGCCATTAGGAGATGAATTTGGTGAAAAGTAATTAAACTATCATTAGTATCTTATCTTAGGCGCAAACCTCACAATCTTATCGAATAATTAAGATCAAACCAACAGAAGCACCCTTGGGTGTAATTATTTTCCCTGTTATATTGATCTTGGGAGTTTGAGGATCTATCCTCATCACCTTCCAATGTAAATTGGCTAGGAAGGTCCTCACTGGAGAACTTAATTTACAGGTATAATCTATCACAATGAAGTATTTACAAAATTCTAATTTTCTCTCCAAACAAAATTCTACAGATTCGCTGGTGTGGAAAAGTATCTTGAGAAGTTGTGAATTGCTCAAAATAGGCATTTTTCTGGAAAGTTGGAAAATGTGATCAAATTCCTTTTGGTTCGATAATTGGATAAAAAATAGAAAACTAGTTGATATTTTAGACCTTCATGATCAAAATATTCCCTAGCCAGAGGCAAAAGTTAGTGACTTTATCATAAATTAGTCATAGTGGAACATTCCACTTCTCAACCAAGTCCTTAATGGCCATCCTATTGTCCACAAAATTTAAGGTGTTCTCATCCCCATGAATGAAACAAAAGACTCGTATTGTTGGGGACTGAACAGCTCTTGTGAGTTTTTTCATAAAATCTGCGACATGGGCAGCTCATGGATTTCATCATCATGAGACACCAAAATGGCCATTCAATTGAATTTGGAAAATAAACACTATGTCTAAAATCAAAATCTTCCAATGGCAACTGTCATAGAGCACTACTAGTAAAAGGTATCGTTTTCAGAAGGAGAATTAATATCAACTCTGTTTGCCCTTTTATGTCTTAGTGGTATTGAATATGCAGAACACCTATTCAAACATTTCCAAATAGTTAATAAAGTTTGAGAGATGGCTGACAAGCATCAATGGCTCCCACTCAATGTATCTTCTATTGGCTACCACAATAGGATTTACTCCTCATAATCTGAAGATGAAAGAAAATTTCTCATTCCTGTTAAGGAGCATTTGGAAGTCACCGAATGCACAACGTTCAAAAATGAAGTCTTCAACCTCTTAGCTTGCCTAGTAAGGGCAAAAAGAAGCGGGTGTAGAATCGAGAATCTGAACTTCCATATCAATGGATATAACTTTAAGGGGAGCTTCTTCTCCCCCTTTCACCTCTACACATCTTGTGAGGTGACATTCTCATGCTCCTGGACTTGTCAAATATAATTTTGATGGGTCGCTCATCAACTCCTCAGTAGCTGGTGGATTATCCTTCATGATTAGACGGACAGATTACTCAAGACAGGTTCAGCTCATTATGGTGCCACATCAAACCTAGTAGTAGAGGCAAGTGCAATGCGAGATGGTCTATTTGCAGCAATCCAAGTGGGTATCATCATATAATTGTGGAAGGCAACAACAAAATAGTCATTTAGGCTCTACAAAAGATTTTCAGGCATATTAATTATATTGCATGATATTCCCACATGGAAAGAGATGGGAATCCACATTATTGCTAATTAGCTGTTTATAGAGGCAAACATGGCGCAAACGAGTTAGCCAAATTTGGACATTCTATCACCAATTCATTTTCTTCTGATTTATGTTTGTCACCAATTTTTAGATCAATTTTAGTAGAGATTATAATTGGATGTACTCTCTGCTCATCTGTTGCTAACCCGCCCAGCCCCTTTCTCTGGAATCTAGATCGCTTCTCAATCTCGCTCTCCTTTCGCTCAATCCACCATGAAGAAGCGAGAAATCCCTGAGCTGAATTCTCAATACAAGCCCCCTCCCCCACCGGGAATTCTATTTCACTTTCATTTATGCAATTCTTGTTCTAGTCAATTGAATTACAAATTTGATAATCTCTGCTGTATCAAATCAAATCTGCCTTTGATTGAATTGGTGTTCATTGCAATGAGCGATTCCTGATATTGAGTGGATCAAGTGTGAGACTAGTCAAAAATTGTTAACAGCATCATTGGAGCTCTCATTTTTTGCCATTTTTGTTACCTCCTTTGATTAATTTTGAACTCTAGTGTTATTGAATTAGTATTGCATGTAACTGGAAAATCCATTATTTTTTCTTCTACCAAACAATAGGAAACGTAAATAGAATTTAATTTTCCTTGAAAAAATATTTTCCATGAAAACAATTCCCAAAAATAACTTTTTCTCCCACCAAACACTACTTATATATCACTTATCGCTCATTTTCGACAACGCCGTTATTCTTGTTCTTTCCAAGGTGATTCTAGGACCATAAGAACATCCCTATTGGGGGGGGGGGGGACGGGAATGATTTTGCTCTCAAACCTCCACTATGCGCCTTATCTGGTGGAATCTAAGCTTCTCTACGGCAAGACTACCAAATACAGAGTACGAAATACAGTGGTTGAATATCAAATCTGTCCCGGCGGCTCAAGCAAAAATCAAATAGCTTACATTTCCTCTCCTTAGCCTACATAGTCTGACGAGCTCAACCAGACGCCAACCAGCACTTCAGTTCTGAAAAATCAATTAATCTGCTGAACAGTCGGATCAAGAGGAGAGCACGTCATCCATTTAGCAGCTCAACAGGTCGAAATTTACGATAGCCAGAAAAAACCCAAGATAGCCCACTGTTCTATATTTTCCTGGAGTTGAAGCAAACATAGTCACACAATTAAAAGCCAATCAATTAAAATACAATTCCAAAAATCTTGACTTATTTTCTACTCTTTCTATCCTGACCTAGAAGGTACAAGGGTTGTCTGTGTTACATGGCTCACATGAAAAGCCGAAGGTCCAAATCCATTGCTCACAAAATGCTGAATAACTTGGCCAAACTATCACCCAGCCCAAAGAAAATAGGACCCTTTTCTTACACTGCTGTTATTGACTTATTGCCAAACTTGTCTGAGTTACGCACCAAATAGAGATACAGGTCACTAGATGACTTGAAACGTACTACTGCAAACAGGGCATGCCCAAGCAGAGCCGACACCTTCAATTACACTTGGCCAAGTACGCATTCCATCCTTGAAGCCGGTATTCACGAGCAGTCTCCGCAGGATTTGCGGCTTTAATGATTCCACGGCCAACAATTATTATGTCACTACCTCTATCATGGATAGCCTGCAAACACGAGCACTTGTTGGTTCGGATGCAGGGGTACATAAAAATGGATGACACATAATGCCACGATTACCTACAAAAATGGTCTGGAACCCCCAACAGAAAATTTCTCTGTAATGCTAGTCTGGCAGAGAATACTTACATTTCTATTAGAAAATAGTCTATACGCTTAGTTTCAAGTATAACATAAAGTAGCATTCAGTCAAGCAAGCTACTGAGTTTCCTCCAAACCAAAGATTCGGGCAGTATTACAGGTGAAAAGGGGCTGCCATGCATCGCAGAGGATAAGTAGCTGAGCCTATAATTAAGAAGGAACAGTTTAAAGTACCACCAACTTGGCTTCATAACTTGTGTACAGAATTTCAAAAAGCATTCTGTATTGAAAATTGAGAAAAACACACAAGCATACCGAATGTGGAGTGTTGTACTGCTGGCCAAGGGCATCGCCACCGGTTACCATTTGAACTCCAGGGGTAGCATGAATAAATGCTGGATTAACTGGTCCCCCTTTCCATGATGCTGGATTAACTGAGATGAATCCTATGACAAAGTCTGAATGATCCTCGGCAATCTTCACTGCTGCTGCTGTGTAGTCTCCTGTTGCTAGGTTACCAGCTGAACTCATTTCAGCCAATAGCAAGAGGCCCCTCCCACAAGGTAAACCCTGAAATTGGCAAGCACAAACTGTTACCATAATCAGGTCAAGAAAGTTAAGATGTTTAAACTTGAATAGAAGGAATTAAGCAACCTTCAACTTCAGACCATCCACAATTCCAGGGCCCGAGATGATGTGGGCATTGACAATGTCAGCCCAATCCAAGATACGATAAACACCTCTAGAAAAGAGGAAGACGGTAAGTTCAGGGAACATACCAGAAGTTGAAAATGGCGGTAAAAAACAAAAAAGAAAACAAAAAAAGAGGTTTGATCTCTTACCCTTCATACTGCATTGTTACAGTGTTGCCAATGTCAGCAAACTTTCTATCTTCAAAAATTAAGAAATTGTGCTTATCTGCGATCTGTCAATTTCGGTTGAACAAAGTCATACTCATTAGTTATAACCAAACCAACAATTGAAGCACATAGTACAGCCAAAGCACAATTTGAGTGTCATGCATTTGAGATTCAATTCCATGATAACAAAACATGAAAGGTGTGAGCATGACTTCCCTGCTAGTCAGCCACACTTACGTCTATCATCACAGGACCTCTACATGAACTCAAATGTTTGACAAATGCTAGAATTGAATACTGCAGTCTACATCAACCACATCTCATTTCTTCCAAACAAGCTCTGTTCAAGAGAGCTACTACTCAAGACCACCACATGGGCCGTAAATTCCATCAAGTGGCATGGCAAAAATCCAAATTCTAGATGTCAGCCACACTTCAGCTGAATCAGAACTCACCCTACACAGGTAGCCTAATTATCTCCTAGGCAAAATTTACCCATACGATGGCATTGAGAATTAAGATAGTATAGATAACTAAGACAGAAGCATATCTCACCGAACGAAGTTTTGCACCAAAGTCAGGGGTGAAATCAGGAAATATATCTACATGAGTCTTCAACAAACATATCTCTGGCCCAACCTGCATCAAGTTGTGCAAAAGATTAAGACAAATCAAAAAGCATATAAGAAGTTTACAGAAAGCAGTTGCAGAATATCAATGATGAGAGATTCAGTCCTTTAGCAGTCACGGAATCAAGTAATGCCAAATGCATAGTCTGCAGGTGCAAAATTTCTCCAGAAAAACAAAAGTTCTCAGAAAGAGTTGTAGTTCTAGTGATAAAGGAGCCCTATCAGGGACTATCATTTTATTTTTGGTTTGAACTTGCAGGTTCTTGCAGATAGCACAACTTAAATGATATTGCTCTTGGACAGCAAAAAGAACAAAAATATAATCATAATCAGTTGATATCATATGGCATGACAGTTATCCTCACGAGTCACAGAGCAATGCTGCTAATGCAGTGAAACATCAGCCTCAAAGAAAACCACCTATCTGTGCATTAAATCAACACTGTCAACAGATTAAAATGCAAATCCATAACCCAAGAATCCCCCCCTAGGGTTTTTTTTTTTGGGGGGGGGGGGGGAGGGCAGATGTAGGCATGTAGCAGCCTTACACCCTGAAGTGAAAGGCTGTTAACAGGTTCTACGAGGTAATTCAGCCATAGTCTTCAAGTGCAATTTAAATTAAGAATCAGGCATTTGCCACTAGCAAGAGGATGAAAATAAACCCCCCCTTAAAGACAACCGCAAGGCTTAGCAAACTGAATTGAAGTTTGGTATATATTTCATAACGAAATCTAAATAGAAGGGTTTTCCCCCTTACTAAGAGGGAAAATTCATTGTAGTTGTATATGAATTGAATTTTCCCACAAAATTGGTCTTTTAAGCAGTAAAATTTTGAATGTGATATGAACACTATAACCAAGGCTTCAGCTCTAAGTTTACGCAAGCAACAAGCAATGCATCACCTTCTCAGCAAGGTCAAGCAACTCAGCAGCTGTGCCAACATCAGCAGCCAAGCACAAATTGGTCTCCTTCTTCAGCATTATCTCAAACAATCTCCTACCAATCTCATTTTTAGCCAACTTGGCCCTCTCACCATAACCCATCTTCACTACCCCCACACTCTCCTCCACCTTAGGCACAGAAACCTTCTTATTCTCCTCCAAGAATTTCAACACCATCTTCTCTGTTTCCTCCTCCACCTTCCCCAACCTCCTCAACACTCCAACTATCTCACTTAGCTTCAACAAAGAATGCAACCTTATCCCATTCTCAGTCAAATTTTCTCTTCCTCCCTGCTCCCTGCATGCCACATTTAGCGGAACCCATATCAGAAAATCAGCTGTAAAGAGCAATATAGTGATCTAACGCCCAAAATACCATGCATACAGCAGTAGAAATTTATCGTCTCAGACAAGAAATCATCAGACAGAAACCAACTAAGAATGAACGTTCATTGCAAGAAAAAATTAACCCAAAAACAAGACTTGCATAAGATCTCATGTTTATGAAGCCATATTTGCCTCACTTCCATCGTAACTCAAACCACACTACACAATCCAACATCCTCAGAAACCATAGCTTTTCTTCTTCGAAGCTCACATTATGTCCCAAAAAGTCTTTCCACATACAACTTGCAAGACGCTACCTTAACACACCCCCTCCCCCCAATAACAAAAATCAAAAAAAAAAAAAAAAAAAGCAGCCAACTTTTGATCGAAGAATAACTTGTAAAGCAAACATAGTAAACAGAAAGCAACCCTAACCTATCAATCAAAACAACAGCATCAGTAACTTTGAGCCCAGAATTCCTCAAAGGAGCAGCAGTCTCAAGAACAGAAGCACCACTAGTAACAAGATCTTCGACAATAAGGCAAGTTTGTCCAGGCTGAAAAACACCCTCAATAGCCTTTCCAGTGCCATATGACTTGACCTCCTTGCGGCGCATGAGCATGGGAATGTTGTTGGTAACGGAGACGACGGTGGCGATAGGGAGGGCGGTGTAAGGGACGCCGCAGATGACGTCGAAGGCCGCCGGCGGCGAGGCAGATCGGACGGCGGAGATTAGGATTTGGGAGATTTGGGAGAGGAGAGAAGGGTATGAGACGATGAGGCGGAGGTCGATATAGACGGGAGAAGAAATGCCGGATTTGAGCTTAAAGTTGCCGAATTTGACGGCGGAGATGTCGTGGAGTTGCAGGATTAGGGACTCCATTGATGAGGAAGTTTCCGCCATTGATGAGCTTGGATGATCCTATGTGTGGCCAAGAGCAGAATAGCAGAGGGTGGATTGAGGGAGAGAAGGGGAAAGCGGCGGAAAGAGCGCGGTGCCACTGCTGATCACGCAGAGCATAGAAGGAAACTATTACTAGGAGGGTAGGACTGTGGGAGTGTTTTAGACTGGCTAAAAGAAAAGCAAATTTTCCACATGCCCTTCAGACGTGGCCCACCCGCCTAACGAATCGTTCAAGTCGGACACAATGGGGTTAGCTCAGAATAATTCAAATCAAAGCATGTTTAGAATAACTGATGCAACGAATAATTTTCAATATGGGTCTCACATGTATAAGATTTGACTTTAAAAAGATTCAAATTTAAACAATTTTATATATATGCATATTACTCACATAGTCTACAATGGCGAATCTAGATCTCTAAAGTAGATATGTCCATTTACTAACATCATCACTCGTATACAATATCAAAAAAAAAAAAAATTATATTATTCATACCATGGTAGTTTATTTTATATGAACATTCTATTTTTTTTAATGAACGTTTTGTCTCGTATTTCTATACAGGTGAAGGTGGACAAGTAATAAGAATATACCTACTGTTTTATTTCAAGAAAAAAAACTGCAGTACATCTACTACTATGTTTGCTCTTTGCGATTTTTCATAATTTGAATTTGATATATAGATTGGGCCAAAATCGTAGAATGTTACGATTACCTAACATTTACTAAAACAATTTGTAGCAGGACACATAATCAATACAGAACAATAAAACCCCAAAAAAAATTGAAATATGAAGTGAACATATCAAATATGAAATATAACTAAGAAAACAATCTACACCAGTTAATGACCTTATATGCTTTTCCCCTTAGTACTCTATTATAAGTTTTCTTTAAGTCAATGGACACTATGTGATATCCTTTTTTCTATCCTAATAAAATTCCATGAGCCTTCCTAGACCCTATTTGGTGAGCAAAAATAAAATGGAATGGAATCAACAAATGATCCCTAAGGGATGAAGGGTGAAATTCGAATCCTAAATTCATGTGTTTGGAGAGAAAAAGAATGTAATAAAGTTGCAATCCTTATTGTTTAGATGTAGATTATGAAATGGAATAAAATCTATTTTATTTTAAAAATAAATATAATATTAATAATATTATTAATTAACAATAATAATAAACATTATTATTGTTATTAATAATTATTATTAATATTAATAATTATTATTAATAACATTAAAAATATTTCTTATTAATATTATTATTAAGTAATATTAATAAGTAATAATAAGTAATAATAATTATTAGAAATAATTAATAATAATTATAATAATTAGTATTATTAATAGTCAATAATAATTATCATAACAATTATCAATGTTAATAATAATTAATAACAATAATTACAATAAAAATTCTTACAAATATAAATAATAATAATCATAATAATTAATAATAATAATACTTATTAATATTGGTATTAATATTAATATTATTAATTATTATTAATTACAAACATTGAAATAATAATTAATAATAAAAATAATAATTATTAATAATATTATTAATAATTTTTATTACTAATAATAATTAATAGAAATAATTATAATTATAATTATAATTATTAATTAATATTAGTAGTAATAATTAATATTATTGTTATTAATCATAATAATGATAGTAATAATTATTAATATTAATAATAGTAAATAAAATTACAATAATACTTATTATTAATATTATTAATAATATTATTGTTATTAAACATACTAATAATGATTAATATTAATAATATTAATAATTATTATTATTAATATTAATAACAATAAATAAAATTATAATAATACATATTATTAATATTACTAATAATTATATCATAAATATTAATAATAATTAATAATAATGAGGAGGAGGAGGAGGACAAGGACGGCAGTGGCGGCGGAGGGTTGGGGACTTAAACTCCCTTCGAAACGAAAGGGTTCAAGTACTTTAAGATTGGGGGGAACTTAATACAGTGCTCACCAAATACAAAAGAGTGGAACTTGACGCTTAAGGGTTCAAATTCTATTCCATTTTATCTCATCAAATATCCCCTTAGAAGATTGATAGCTTTCGCAATTGGCTTACTGGCATAAAACCAAACTAGTTCTTTGAGATCCTTATTCATCCCTCAACCTTCTTTCAACCACCCTTTTCTACAACTTCATAGTGTGACTAAACAATTTTGTACCTCTATAGGTATTGCAGTTTTGAATATTGCCATTGTTTTTCTACAAAGGGATAACTATATTGAATCTCCATTTGCTGGGCATGTAGTTTTAAATATAATTTCAAATTTCCACAGGGATATTATCCGGACTAACTGTCTTTCCACTCTTCATCTTCTTTCCACTCTTCATTTTCCTTAGGCTCTGTTTGGATGTTGAAAAATTTGGTGGAAAGAAAAAAATTTAAGAAAGTTACTTTTTTTCTTGTGTTTGGTTTAGAAAAAATCACAAAGAAAAAAATATGGAGGAAAGTTTGGTGGAAAAATTGTTAGAAACAAGTGAAAAAATTTTCCTCATAAAATTGTGAGGAAAGTTTGAAAAAAATTCCCAACCTTCTTCAACCTTGTATTGTTTAGATGGCATCAAAATGATTTAAGTAGTTCATCAATATTTAAATTTCTCATCCAAATTCTTGTATTTTTTCCTTGATCCAAACAAGAGAAAAAAACTCATTTTCTTCCTACTTTTTTTTTCCTTCACTTTTTTTTCCTTCAACTTTTCTTTCCATCAAATTTTCCAAGGACCAAACGGAGCCTTAATGTCTCTTTAATCTCCTCTTTAGAGATATGAAGGTCTAACCTCGAGTTGTGCGGCCCCTCCCGACAGTGTCACTTATTACATTGGGAACTCTCAAACCTCTCTCGTTGAAGGGCCCATAAAAGTAGCTTTGCCATATATTCTTTATTTTAGTATCTTCAACTAGGACATTACCATCTGTATCTTTAATGCATCTTGCACTACTCGGATCTCTTAATCTTCTTTCTCTAACTCTTACTCGCTTAAAGACCTTCTTCTCTCATTGCTTAGAGTCTAGTTTCAGATATAACCTTTCCTAGGCACTGTTCTTTGCAATCGTAACTACTTTCTTTACTTCCCTTTCACCATCTTGTGCTTCCCTTGGTTAATGCCTTTTTCTTCCTCTGTTCCACTATTTATTAAAGCATTATATGCCTCTTGTTTCGCTTTGACTTTCTCCTTCACGTCTTTATTCCACCACCAAGCTCCTTTTACTCTTCCGCCACTTCCTTTGGATACTCTTAAGATTTCCTTCGTTGACCTTCAAATACATTCCGTTATTTCTCCACACATTGTGTTTGCATCCCCTGCTAGTCTCTAATCTTCTTATGTTTTGATCTTCTTAAATAGCCTAATCGCATTCTCACTAGTTAGATTACACCAATTAACTTTAAAGTCCCTAGTACTTCTATTCTTCATTTTCAAACTTTTAAACTCCACATTCATAACCAAAAGTCCATGTTGCGTCATCAAGCACTCACTTAAATTTTTGATTTTTTGGTTTATTTCGGATTTGGGTTACATTATTTTCAGTTTGGACCAATCGCAAGTTGACTGGAATTTGCTTCTTTATATTTATCTTGCATAAAAAAAAACTTTGTATGAAATTTCAGATCAGATTCAGCTCAAATTAAGTTAAGTTTTGGGTTCATTTTTGAGGGAGCATGTTTCGAGTGTTGGGTAATTCATCAGGATGATATGATTTGAGTTTTAGATCGTAGGTGAGGTTTGTTGGGTCTAATCCATTTGTCTTTTTGGTGGGGACAATATTTTAAACTAAAATCGCCAAAGACTTATAAAAGTTGTCGTATTACTTTTTTTTTAAAAAAAAAGGATATAGCTTCACATGCAAACTTTTAAAAAATAGTGAAATTAAGTAATAGAACGATGTTATTATCATATTTTACATATTATACCTTCTTGTCGACAACTGCAAGGTTGATTCTACCAGATTTCATTTGCAAATGTCAATAAAGTGGTCAAATACTCTAGTTGAATAGCTCATTGTAATTTGTACTATGTTGATATTGAACTATACAATGTATCAGTTTAAGCCAGGCTTTCTTTGGCAAAATGAGTTGTTAAATAGTGAATAGTAGTAGATGTTTGTTTAAATAGCATATAACTGTTTTAACTTAGCTATTATTAAATAACTGTTTAGATGAGCATTTGAAAAAAAAAATATTTGATAAATTTAACTATTATCTGTTGGATTGGCTAATTAATGTAAATTAACATAAAATGATATAAATGATTTTCAGAGATAAAATTTTACCTTATAACCCCAAAAATAAGACGTTACTTTTACAGGTCAAAAGCTAATTTTGTTATTTTTTGACACGTTAAATATTACTTAAAATATTAGTAGAAACACCACTTAATGAGCACTCAATTTAGTTTATTAGCCTCTTAACTTGATCAAAACATTAAATATTATTCCAGAAGTTATTGCTAAACATTACCTAAAAAGAGCTGCAAAAAGTACGATGGACCTACGCCATGGCCACAATCCTATTTGCGGCACATCCCTTACAAATGGCTTTTGGGGGGTTTATGAATATGTAAACTAAGAATCATGTCTTAATATCAATTTAAGAATATATAAAATAATAAATCATCTGCACTCAATGGATAAAATATTTTTAAATTAATATTTTTCAAACATAAGGTATAATTATTAGTGGTACAAATTATAAAAAATTATTAAATTAAGATTCTTATGCATTAAATTAGATTATGATTAACTTCGTCGAATATTTACACACATGTATGAATTTGATGTATGGTTGTATGTTGTTAGAATTTGTAGTTTGGTAACGAGATATTACATAAAAATATCACATCTTTTTACATATCACAATAAGAATAAGAATATGTGTTAAAGTAAAGATGATCTTACTACTCAAAAATTATTAGCATTGGCTTGGACTCTTATATTTTAATAAATTATCTTCTAATATCTTCTAATAATAAGGATGAGATTTTTTTTTTCCAAAAAAGGGTAAATTATGTAAGAGTGATATCCATTGCAAGGTCGGGAGGCTTTTTTTTTTAAAAAAAAAAATACACATGCAATACATTGAAAATTTTTGAGTTTTTCAATTGTAATAGCTACACATAAAAAGTGCTGTAAATTATACTCATAATTCATGTAATTTGTAAAAAAACATTATTTAAGCATATGCGAAAAGAAAGTATAATAATTCTTTTTAAAATTAAGTTGAAAAACTATTTGAGCCAACGTTATATACACTAATGTTTAACTCCTAGTGATAGCAGTTTGACATTGTGCTTCCTAAATAGCGTCTGATTATCTCCTGTAAGGGAACCCATTTAAAGTAGTTTTCGTCACACTGAGTCACTGATTACCAGTTTAATAATTATTTGCTTTATTGTGTGATAGATTATTATCCTTACAATGCCTTTAATTTAGTTGAGGAATACAGCTAGTTTAATCGGCTATCACTTATCGGATAATAATAATAATAATAACAATAACAATAATAATAATAATAATAATAATAATAATAATAATAATAATAATAGTAGTAGTAGCAACAACAACCACAACAATAACAACAACCACAACAACAACAATAGGGTTTAGAAATCTTTTATTATTTCTTAATAATTGTGTATTTGTGGGAAATAAGATATGAAACTATCTTCATACTACATTTAATAACTCTAATATCCTATATTTACAATTCCATATTTACAACAGCAGAAAATCTTTTATTTGTATTAATTTAATTACAAACAATAATCTATGTAGATTTGGGAGGTTTTGTTTGTGCGCGCGCGCGCACACACACTATATATATATATCTGTGTGTACCTGTGTGTGTGCGCGCGCACGTGTGTGCATGTATATATACACACACACACACACACATATATATATATATATATGTATGTATGTACGTATAAAAATATCTATCTATCTATATACATATATATATATATATACGTATATATGTATATATATGTGTTGTGTAAATATAAATATATATGTATATCTGTATATAT
>JAKOGI010004170.1:0-32281 GCA_029747015.1 Carnegiea gigantea
ATATATATATATCTGTGTGTGTGTGTGTGTGTGTGTCACAAACCCCCGCATGGCTGCAGCTGGTATTGGGGGAAGATACGCTACATAAAAGAAATCTTCAAGAAAGGGTACTTAGGGGCAGCGGACTGGAGGCCACAGCATTTATAAGGTAACGGAGGGGTAGAAATGGCTACATGGACAATGATCTAAAGTTCCATGGGCGAGGTAGGTGTGGCCACGAACGATTATTCCTAGGCATGCCTTCATAGCCTGGGTGTTCATGCACCACAAACTGCCAACCAAGCAAAGGCTATGCAAATTTGGCATTTAGCACTATAGTAGCTGCCCGCTCTACTCATTAGCAGAGGAGGATGAACACCATTATTCTTCCAATGCAGCTATGCAAAGGAGATATGGAACCAAATTGAAAAATAGTGGGGAGTATCCATGAGAGGCATTTAAGACGTGAGGAAGATAAAAGGTCCAAAAACAAAGAAGCTTATCTCGCATGCAATTGTTGCAGCCACCATATACTCCATATTGCAAGCAAGGAACCAAGGGACATTTCAGCAACGGTAAGAAAAAGCCGGTCATGTGGTACAGAACATCAAAGAAAAAGTTAGAAAGAGAATATTAGTCCTCAACATACACGAAGGAAAATATAGAAAATACATAGATAGATTACTAAAGTGATTGCGGAGCATGTGTCATGGGGCACAGCACTCTGAGAAACAGTGTAAATATTCAGTTGCTGCTAATGAATTTTGTAATGCTCCTTAATTAAGCATGCTTCACTGTTTGCGATCATTATTCTGATTCCCTCAATTTTAACTGATAAACCCGATGATTGTGGTATTACCGCCGTCCCAAAAGGACAAGGCTTGCTGCAAGTGTACTATAGAAAACATAGTCAAGCTAAACTTCAACCATACTCATTAACCAACATAAGGTATATATACTGCAGTGAAGTAATTCACCACAAAGCTTACACTTCCATACACTGCAAATTACAAAATACGGCTCCAAAGTATGCATGGTCTATATCACTGTTGATTCATCCAAGTTTCCCTTGCATACTTATTCTCTTCAGCAGACTTGCTAGCATGCTTTTCGGCTGACTTGCTATCATGAGGGCAATTCACTGAGCGTTTGTCTGAAACAAAACATGAAAATATTTCGAACTGTGAGCCAAAGCTCAGTACATGTATTCATGTATTGTTAAATGATCACTGCATAAATTGATTGGGTGCCTGCTTTGTAATTTACTTTAAGTTAAACCAGTGAATAAGATTAATGTCAAATTACATTGCTAGTTATTATCTGACAATGAACCCCTTGTAAGTATTACAATCTATGGATAGGCGTCCACCTGCCAAGCCGATTGGGACCTGACCTGAAGCTGCACGGGTAACTGAAGGGCTATGCCCTATAACTGATAATTGATGAAGTCACTAATTATGTGATAAATCATTGATTAAACTGATTCATGATGTACATGCCAAAATATTATAATTTTGATAAATACGTGCTGATTTCTAAAGATACAGATAATGAACGTACCCGAAGTCTTTAAAATGCGATCTCACTTGACAATACTTATGGACAATAGGAAATGATAGATTAGGCCCCAATTTCTATTTAAGAAATATAATTATAGGTACATGTAATTAGTAAAAAACGTTGACTTTGATAATTTGTGATTGTAATGGAAATTCATTAAAAGGCATCCATAACTCAAATAATTCAATAGAAGATTAGTTCTACCAACATGATTTGAAAACTAAATAAATTAGGGTAATTTAACTCAAAGTGAAACAACGTTGGCATAAAACTGATCAAGGTAGAATAATTGGGATCACAAAAAAAAGACTTTGATGGGTATAATTGATCATGGGTTTTTGATATTTCTGAGATGGGTAACAAAGGTTTGAATGCAATTGGACTGATGGTAGGTTCAGAATAACTTCAAACACACCAATTTGGACCAATAAACACTAATCTTGATTTATCAATCTCCCCACTTCTTCAATTTCGTGGCACATACCATACAGCTTAGTTTTCCAAACCAAATAAGCTTTTAAGTGCAATTAAAATTGTTATTGATTCAAGGTCTACATTAGAAAATTCATAGCTTCCAACCCCTGCCACTAATTGAGCTATAGAACCCCAATATAAAAAGATCAAGAAGTCTTGCAACACTTTCATTTAGAACACCAAACACGATTCCCACTATAGGGTTCTCAAAATGTGATTAAAACACAAGTATGTCAGTTTTAATCTAACGTGTGCAACTCTGGTCAAATGGTCATAACTTTTTCCACAGACCTCAGATTTAGGAGATTCAAAAGGCATTTGAAAGATAACACGCTGAAATATCTACCCACAAAAAATCATAATATTTCAATGGGCCGATAATTACCAATTTGATCACAAAACTTCCCTTATTTTCCGAAATTTTTCAGCCTTCACTATCAAGGCTTTCTCCTTTCCTTTCACATAATTCCCCATCCAAAATCACACCTTAAAGTCATGTAACAAGGCCTTGTCATTACCATCACCATACAAAACCATCACACTCAATTTCACTTCAAAATCATGTACATCAAAGATCATTTTTCAATCAAATATACACTAATAACATGCTTGCCATCAAAGGATGGTTAAACCCTTGCGTAAGCAATAAAATCCTAACTTTTGGCCAACTTCCACTTCATCCACGATCACCAAGAACATCCTCATAACATTATTAGAGATTAAAACTACTAAATCAAGTATAAGAATCCAAGAAAAACAAACTTCCTACTTAGAGCTTGCATGATTACGAATAACCCTAGCCCTAACATGCTCACAAGCCAACTCCACCATGATCAATGTCAAAATAATTCTTATTTCTTATCAAAACATCATGATCAATAATCAAAAACATCAAAATAAGAATTAAAACTAAGATAAAAATCAAAACCAACAAGATCAAGATTAAGGTTACTCACTTTAAGCTTGATAAAAGTAGAGATGGAGGTAATGTTTAGTGGTTTTGATCATGGAGGATGGTAGCTAGTGATACTAGGGTGGCGGAGGGAGTCAGAGGCAGCCCAAAGCCAGTCGGAAACTAGCCGAAAAACACTAAAATCAGCTGGGGGAGAGGGCTGGCCTGGATAGAGAGAGAAAGGAGAGAGAAGATGGGTTTGAGTTTTGGTTTTATTTTTTTTGACTTGTCCAACAACTTGGCTGAGTTTTCATCTTGAAAAGTGATTTTTAGCCAACATGGTTAAGCTTAATCATGGTAATTAGTTAGGTTAAGAAAGCAAACATGTTGGGCTTCTAATTGGGCTGAAGAAAGTTGGATTCAGAAATAAAACGCTTCGTAACGATAATATTTTTGCGTATTCAAATTTAAATTTTTGTAATGTTATGGAAAACAAAATAAATTACTTAAAATAAACTTGTTAAGACCTACTATCAATTCTTCCAAAGTTTTCGTTAATAATTAAATAAATAAAAAAAACTCGAATTGCCACGTGAGGGCCCAAATAAAATTTTCTCCACTGGGACGATTAAATGCGATAAATAAATTTGAGAAAATCATCAATATGAGGTAATTAAATAAATAAACATAATTTAGGGTTGAGCTATTATAGTCCAAAATGAATCGGACCACAATTCGGGCCCAAATAAATTGGATCAAATTTAATGAATTTGGGCCCAAATGTTTTTGCATGCTTAAAAACTAAATTTTTGTTACATTATGAAAATAACTTAACACCTAATCATATTTATTGGGGACTAATATCGATTCACCTGAAATTGTCACGTAAATGAACTCGAATTGCAAAGTGGGGCCGAAAATAAATTTGCACAACCGGGATGATTAAATGAGATAATCAATGTGAAAAATTAATAACATGGCTTAATTAAATAAATAAACATGATTTTGGGTCGGGCTATTACAGCCTTCCCCCCTTAAAGAGTTTCGTCCTCGAAACTTATAAACTTTAATGAAACATGCAAGTTTATCTTAAATAGATGTGCGTACTTGGCTTGCATCTCATCCTCGGTTTTCCTAACCTGATTCTGAGGAGGTATGATTTGCCAATGTAATGTGATTAAAGGTATGTGCTTGATGCGCAACTACTTACTCCTGTGATCTACTATCTGAACTAGGTGCTCTTCAAACACGACACGCTAAGTGACTGCAATGGGTCTAGTCATGAGAGCATGGTCAGGGTCTGAAATGTACTACCTGAGTTATAAGGTAAGAAACACGTTATGCACGTGTTTGAGTTATATAGGTAAACCTAGTCAACAAGCTCTGGAATAAAAGGTGTATGCGTATTGTATAACTGCTTAATCCCATATTTCAGTAGCAGATCTAGATGCTTTTCACACACTAGCTTAAATGAACACAATTACTTGGGTTCAAAATTGATATTCTCTTCAAAAGAAAAGAACCTAGTGACTAGTGAGGAGGTGCTCACTGCTAGTTCATCACCTTATCTACTAATGAAAACTATTGTATACCCTGATAAGTACTCTGGTACTATTACAAGTTATAAAACACGTTAAATACGTGACTAGGTCAACAGGTAGGTGTAGTCAACAAGTTACAATATCTAACCTTTCAATGAGTCATAAGGCCTAATGTAGCTAGTCTTTAATTGTCCTTGAATAGTTAGTCTTTTACTACTTTTGACTAGAAAAGCCTTTTGAAACACTTTATAACCTAGCAGAGGGTTTGGTTGTTTCCTTATTGTGCCAACACAACTCTGTTATCGACCTTGTATTACCTTAACATGTACTTGAATTTTTTCCTCTTAATGCTTGCTTGGGTTGGCTCTGACTTTATGCTCAATGTTTCTTCTAGCTTACTCAAATATAAATAGACAGTGCTTGAGACTATGCCCTTATCAAAAAGTTATCATATGATATTCTTAATGCATCACATGATCTCCCCTCATCAGACTACTTAAGGATCTACTCCTAGTTGATAATGGGTGATGAAATGACCGTGATTAAAGATGAGAGCGATGGGATTGTTAGCCAAGCGAATTATTGCATACAAAAGAAATGAACACTGAGACTAGAAAAGGCTAATAAAGAGAGATTATCGTGGGTGGTTAGAATAAAGATAACCATGAGTGTATCCAGAATTCTGAACCATAATACCATACGAATTATGGATTATAAGTATTGATTATAAAGGATCCAACATATAGTTATCCAAGAAGATAGATGGCCTGGTTACCTTCGAGTCTAGCTGATGATTTAAAAACAAGATGGCCAGCAATGGAGTTCCAATAGGGTGACTTTCTAGATACCATTGACAGGATAAATGCAATCAAGGGAGTGGCCAAAAAAAATATAATAAATAGAGAAATAGATTAGATAAACAAGGTATAATGGATAAATAAATAGCTTGAACAAGCAAGGTCTAATGAATAGATAAATGAATTGAATAGGCTACAGTCGGAACATGCCTTTACGTATATGGAGCCAAATCAAGTACGGCAATAAGATTAAGTAAGGATTACTGGAGTTTACTTATGAGAATATAAGATATAGGTGTGAGAATTGCAAATACAATAAATAGATTAATAGATTGAACTGGTAAAGTGCAATAAATAGATCTATGGATTGGACAAGCAAAAGTACCAATAGATAAGTAAATAGATTGAACAAGTGACATTAGAAACGTGTCTTTGCTCAAATGAAACCAATTCAAGTCAAGCAATAAGATTAAACAGAAATGCTGGAGTTTATTTATGAGCATGTAAGATATATGTGTGGGAGTTAAAGTTCAAAATAAAGAGAGTAAGGGGATTATAACAATCGCAATCACCCACGCCAATGAGAGTTGAATTACATTATAAATTTAGAACAAGTTATACGAGCTTATCACTATGAATGAATGAGATGTAAGGTAGATGTGTGAATCCGCTCTCAATGAAATGAACTAGAACTCATGATCATGAAATAAAGATGGCGAACTAGAATGTTGACAACTATATAAGGTCGAACACAAATGTATTGCACATTTAACAATTGATTTGCAAAGACATGAAAGATCATGCTAATAGGAAATATCGGGTTGCAATGCAAAAGAGATTGAATAATGTTGGATAGTATCAAGTTTCAAAGACGAGACAAGCAAACAATTGCAACAATTACTATAAAAGGGCATTCTTGTAAAAGATAAACTGTGGTTGTATGGTTTAAGTGTGATATCTGGACCTCAAATTATTCCTAAAAAAGACTTCTGTTGTTGGCAGTTAATCATGCAAATCATTTATTCAAGATATAGGGAACTTGTTTTATAGTGATCTTATTTAACTCTCTGTACGCTGTACACAACTATAAGGTTCTACTTTCATTCTTCACACATATAAAACTAGGGTTTCCCACGGTGACACACTTGGTTAAATAACTCCCTTCTGTAACAACTTATCTTACCAAATCTTTAGTTCTTTGAACTCTATTGGGGGTTATATTATAGGGGCTCTGAAAATAGATTGAGCACCTTGAACTAAGTTGATCTAAAAATCAATATTTCTTGAGAGAAAACAGTCCTCAAAGTCCTCAGATGAAACATCTCTAAAGTCACAAACTATAATTATGGATATGTATATACCAAGTGTGGTTGCATATCACTAATATTCAATGTATTACTGAAATGATAACTCATTTCCTTGCACAGTGTAATTAGGGCAGAAATAGGTTTTTCTTCCCTCGGTCCATAGAAACACACGTCTAATCTTTCCTCATTCCTCAAGCTAACCTTAAGATCTTAACAAGTCATTTTCCATAAGTACACAGTCATTTCATCCCCATAATAATAACAAGGTCTCCCAATCAAATTGGATTGAATGCCCAATCAATATGGTTTCGGCAATACTAATAGAGGCATATTTATAAAAGATGACACATTCAACTGTCTACTGGTCTCAGTAAATTTAAATGGCAGGGGGACAATCTAAAGTGCAAAGAGATGTAACCACACCATGAACTCTTACAAAGATATTTCTTTATTGGTTATAAAGGACTGGCATGTAAGCTGAATGAATAAAACGATGTAGATTCGTAATGGAACAGGTAAGGCACATAAATGACCTACATATACAAGACATGCAGTTTATTCATGATGGTTATGATAGCAAAGTAAATAAACGATGTTATGAAGTTGAGAGGGAGTATTAAGTACTGAAGGTGAAGAAATCTAATAGATTACCAAAGAGGTATTTAAAAGTCATACGGTACCCGTAGGTAAGTAAATGACGAGTATGAGGGTCAACACCACCAGAAGGGAAAATTTATTAATCTGGTGTTTGAAAGGCCAATACGTCAAGATGACGAGTCAGTCTTATGACTGAACAAGATGGCATTATCATCCATCAATAACACATTCTGCAGTAAATGGAAGTCTTGGGTAGGCATATAAACTTCAAAACTGTTGGAAGATGGAAATAGCACAAATCATTGTTCACCATTAATAAGATAGGCTGTACTAGGAAAGAAAGGATTACCAAAATAACTTGAATAATGACATGCAGTCATGGCCATAGAATACTATACCAACACAATGTTATAGTGCTATAGGAACACGAATAATATGGATCCATTTAATTGCTGAAAGGGCGCTTAATGATTGGGCCTGAAGCAACCAAAGGATTTGCAAGCAATAAATGAATAGTGCCCAAATAGAAGCAAGGAGTTAAAGTAGGTGACAGTAAAAATATGAACAGAGTGATGATTGAACTATAAGTAGAATAGATCAAATATGCTTAGGAAGAACTGCAAATCATATAGTAACGCACACCAAGGGTCATTATAGGCTCCACTATGGCAATAGAGAATTAAACGATTATGATTGTCAAGGTTTAAATCGCCTAAAAGAAAGGTTGCTCAAATGTATTTGAAGAACTCCCCACAGACTACATACGAAATTTTTTTTTCATAAACACTTTGCTAAAATCAAGAGAGTGTTAGTGGCAAAGAAATGATACCTCTGAAGAATTCAAGGTTAATCTTACTCGTACCACCCATATAATACCAAGTAGCACATCACAAGCTACTAAATGTTATCACCAGACATAAGCACTCATTATAATGTTCATTTCATACTGGTTCACCTCAAAGATATTACCCCACAAGGCATTTCCTTATCTAAAGGTTTATATCTAACTTGACACTGTATTATATCCCTTAAGAAGTTGTAAATGGCATCCCCACATCGGGTTTCAACCATCAATGTACCCAAGATCAGGTATATTGGCAAAACAGACAGAGTTCTGCCTAAACATTGACTAAAACATGGCTTAAAGTCTTACAATAGATACATGAAATGAAAAAAACACTTTAATAGCTCAAAGGCCATACGTCGGAGTTCATAACTCAACGGGTCACACACCTAGAATGCACAATTGCAAAAATTTAAACAAATGAAAGAAATGAAACATATAATACAACTCTCAGATAAATAAAAGCATGCCTCACTGGCAGGTCACCCAAGTGGTTCCACACTCCACTTTGCTAATGCTCTAATCTCAGGATATTACCAAATGATTGAATCACCCAAATGGAAATGGTTCCTCCTTATATGCCCATACATATGAACTTATAGTCAATAGCTCATTTAACTGGTCCAACATAACTCATACACACCTTAATAGCTAACTCATAAATACTTGAGAGCTCACAGTGGCCCTTAAAGCTTTAGCTCTAGTACCAAATCTCTAACGCCCCCTAATTAAGCATGTTTTATTGTTTGCAATCATCATTCTGATTCCTTCAATTACAACTGATTAACCCAATGATTGGGGCATTACCGCTGTTCCAAAAAGATAAGGCTTGCTGCAAGTGTATTAGAGATAACATGCTTAGGCAAAACTTTAACCATACTCATTGACCTATATAAGGTATATGCACTACAGTAAAGTAATTCACCACAAATCTTACACTTTCATACACTGAAAATTACAAAATATGGCTCCAAAGTATGCATGGTCTATAACACTATTAATTCATCTAAGTTTCGCTTGTATACTTATTCTGACTTGCTAGCATGGGAGCGATTCACTAAGCGTTTGCCTAAAACAAAATATGAAAATTTATTGAACTATAAGCCGAAGCTCAGTACATGCATTCCTATATTGTTAAATGACCACTGCATAAATTGGTAGGGCACCCGCTTTGTCATTCATTTTAAGTTAAAACAGTGAATAAGATAAATATAAAACTGCATTACTAGTTATTATCTGACAGTGAACCCCTTATAACTGTTATGATCTATGGATAGGTGTACACCTACCAAGCCGATCTGGACCTGGCCTGAAGCCGCGCGGGTAACTAAAGGGCTATGCCCTGTAACTGATAATTGATGGTGTCACTAATTATGTGATAAATTACTGATTAAACTGATTCGTTGATGTACCTACCAAAATATAATTTTGATAAATACATGCTGATTTCTAAAAATACCGACAGTGAACGTACCTGAGGTCTTTAAAATGTAATCTTACTTGATAATACCTATACACAATGGGAAACGATAGATTAGGCCCTGATTTCTATTTAAGAAATATAATTATAGGTATTTGTAATTAGTAAACAATGTTGGCTTTAATAATTTCTGATTGTAATAGAAATTCATTAAAAGGCATCCATAACTCAAATAATTCAATAGAAGATAAGTTCTGCCAACATGATTTGAAAACTAAATGAATTAGGGTAATTTAAATCAAAGTGAAATAACGTTGGCACAAAATTGATCAAGGTAGAATAATTGATATCATAAAAACAAGACTTTGATGGGTATAATTGATCACGAATTTTTGATATTTCTGAGACGGATAACAAAGGTTTGAATGTAATTGGACTAGTGGTAGGTTTGGAATAACTTCAAATACACCAATTTCAACCAATAAACACTAATCTTGAGTTCTCAATCTCCCCACTTCTTCAATTTCGTAGGACATACAATACAGCTTAGTTTTCCAAACCAAATAAGCTTCTAAGTGTAATCAGAATTGTTACCAACTCAAGGTCCACATCAGAAAATTCATAACATTCACCCTCGACCTCCAATTGAGCTATAAAACCCCAATATGAAAAGATCAAAAAGTTTTGCAACACTTCTATTCAGAACACCAAACATGATTCCCACTATAGAGTTATGAAAATGTGATTAGAACACAAGCATATTCGTTTGGTCTAACCTACGCAGCTTTGACAAAACAGTCATAACTTTTTCCACAGACCTCAGATTTGAGTGATTCAAAAGGCATCTAAAAGATAACACACTGAAATATTGCCGAACAAAAATCATAATTTTTCAATGGGTCGATAATTACCAGTTTAATCACAAAACTTGCCCTGTTTTCTGAAATTTTCCAACCTTCCCTGTCAAGGCTTTCTCCTTTCTTTTCACACAATTTCCCTCCCAAAATCAAACCTTAAAGTCGTGTAAAAAGGCTTTGGTACTTTCCATCACCATAGAAAACCATCACACTCGATTTCACTTCAAAATCATGTACATCAAAGATCATTTTTCAATCAAATATGCACTAATAACATGCTTGCTATCAAAGGAATGTTAAACCCTTGCATAATCAATAAACCCTAACTTTTGGCCAACTTCCACTTCATCCAAGATCACCAA
This sequence comes from Carnegiea gigantea, assembly GCA_029747015.1. Taxonomy (NCBI): domain Eukaryota; kingdom Viridiplantae; phylum Streptophyta; class Magnoliopsida; order Caryophyllales; family Cactaceae; genus Carnegiea; species Carnegiea gigantea. The sequence continues at coordinate 10,631 of JAKOGI010004170.1, forward strand.
AAACATCCTCATAATATTATTAGAGATTAAAACTGCTAAATCAAATGCAGGAATCCAAGAAAAACAAACTTCCCACTTAAAGCTTGCATGATTATGAATAACCCTAACCCTAACCCTAACATGCTTCCAACTCAACTCTGCCATGATCAACATCAAAATAACTCTTATTCTTATCAAAACATCATGATCAATAATCAAAAACATCAAAATGAGAATCAAACGAAGATAGAAATCAAAACCAACAAGATCAAGATTAAGGTTACTCACTTTAAGCTTGATAAAAGTAGAGATGGAGGTGATGTTTAGTGGTTTTGATGGCGGAGGATGGTAGCTAGTGATACTAGGGTATCGGGGCGAGTCGGAGGCAACTGAAAACTAGCCGAAAACTGGCCGGAAAACACCAGAATCAGCTGGGGGAGAGGGCTAGCCTGGTTAGAGAGAGAAAGGATAGAGAAGATGGCTTTGAGTTTTGGTTGTATTTTTTTGACTTGTCTAACAACTTGGCTGAGTTTTTATCTTGAAAAGTGATTTTCAGCTAACTATGGTTAAGATTAATCATGGTAATTAGTTAGGTTAAGAAAGCAAACATGTTGGGCTTCAAATTGGGCCAAAGAAAGTTAGATTCGAAAATAAAATGCTTCGTAATAATAACGTTTTTGCATACTTAAATTTAAATTTTTGTAATGTTGCGAAAAACAAAATATAAATTAAACTTGTTAGGGCCTACTATCAATTCTTCCAAAGTTTTTGATAATAATTAAATAAATAAATAAAACCCGAATTACCAAGTGAGACCCCAAATAAATTTTTCCCACCGGGATGATTAAATGTGATAAATAAATTTGACAAAATCATTAACATGAGGCAATTAAATAGACAAACATAATTTAGAGTTGGGCTATTACAGTCCAAAATGAATCGGGTTGCAATACGGGCCCAAATAAATTGGACCAAACTTAATAAATTTGGGCCCAAATGTTTTTGCATGCTTAAAAATTAAAATTTTTGTGACATTATGAAAATAGTTTAACACCTAATCATATTTACCTGGGACTAATATCGATTCACCTAAAATTGTCATGTAAATGAACTCAAATTGCAAAGTGGGGCTCAAAATGAATTCGCCCAACCGGGATGATGAAACGAGATAAATCAATGTGAAAAATTAATAACATGGCTTAATTAAATAAATAAACATGATTTAGGGTCGGGCTATTACAGTCTTCCCCCCTTAAAGAGTTTCGTCCTCGAAACTTATGAACTTTGCCAAAACATGTAAGTTTATCTTAAAAAGATGTGCGTACTTGGCTTGCATCTCATCCTCGGTTTTTCTAACTAGACTCTAAGGAGGTATGATTTGCCAATGTACTTTGATTAAAGGTATCTGCTTGATGCGCAGCTACTTATTCATGTGATCTACTATCTGAACTGGGTGCTCTTTAAATGCGAGACCCTCAGTGACCGCAATGGGTCTAGTTAAGAGAGCATGATCAGGATCTGAAATGTACTACCTGAGTTATAAGGTACGAAACACGTTATGCATGTGTTTGAGTTAGATAGGAAAACCTAGTCAACAAGCTCATGAGTGAAAGGTGTCTGCATATTGTATAACTACTTAATCCCATGTTTCAATAGTAGATCTGGATACTTCTCACACACTAGCTTCAATGACCGCAATTACTTGGGTTCAAAATTGATATTCTCTTTGAAAGAAAAGAACCTTGTTACTAGTAAGGAGGTGTTCACTACTAGTTCGTCACCTTATCCACTAATAGAAACTGTTGTATACCCTTATGAGTACTGTAGTACTATTACGAGTTATAAAACACATTAAGCACGTGTCCGGGCTCAATAGGTAGGTGCAGTCAATAAGTTACATGATCTAACCTTTCAATGAATCATAAGGGCCAATGTAACTAGTCGTTAATTGTCCTTGGATAGTTGGTCTTTACTACTTTTGACTAGAAAAGCCTTTTGAAACACTCTATAACCCATCTGAGGCTTTCGTTGTTTCCTTATTTTGCCAGCACTACTCTGTTGTTGATCCTTTATCACCTTAACATGTACTTGAATTTTTCCCTCTTAATGCTTGCTTGGGTTGGCTCTGACTATACACCCAATGTTTCTTCTAGCGTACTTAAATATAAATAGACAATGCTTGAGACTATGCCCCTATCAAAAAGTTATCATACGATATTCTAAATGCACCACATGATCTCCCCTCATCAGACACTCAAGGATCTACTCCCGGTTGATAATGGATGATGAAATGACCGTAATTAAGGATGAGAGCGATGGGATTGTTAGCCAAGCAAATCATTGCATACAAAAGAAATGAATACTGAGACTAGAAAAGGCTAATAAAGGAGAGATTATCATAGGAGGTTAGAATAAAGATAACCATGAGTGTATCCAGAATTCTGAACTATAATACCATACGAATCATGGTTTATAAATATTGATTATAAAGGATCCAATACATAGTTATCCAAGAAGATAGATGGCCTGGTTACCTTTGAGTTTAGCTAATGATTTCAAAACAAGATGGCCAGCAACGGAGTTCCAACAGGGTAACTTTCTAGATACCATTGACAAGATAAATGCAATCAAGAGAGTGGCCAAATAAAATACAATAAATAGAGAAATAGATTAGATAAACAAGGTACAATGGATAAATAAATAGCTTGAGCAAGTAAGGTCTAGTGAATAGATAAATGGATTGAATAGGCTATAGTGGGAGCATGCCTTTGCGCATATGGAGCCAAATCAAGTACAGCAATAAGATTAAATAAGGATTACTAAAGTTTACTTATGAGGATATAAGATATAGGTGTGAGAATTACAAGTGCAATAAACAGATCAATAGATTGAACTGGTAAAGTGCAATTGATAGATCAATAGATTGAACGAGCAAAGTACTAATGGATAAGTAAACAGATTGAACAAGTGACATTAGAAACCTACCTTTGCTCATATGAAACCAATTCAAGTCCCGCAATAAGATTAAACAGAAAAGCTGGAGTTTATTTATGAGCATGTAAGATATATGTGTGGAAGTTGAAGTTCAAAATAAGGAGGGTAAAGGGATTGTGACAATCGTAATCACCCACACCAATAAGAGTTGAATTACGTTATAAATTCAGAACAAGTTATATAAGTTTATCATTATGAATAAATGAGATGTAAGGTAGATGTGTGAATTAGCTCTCAACGGAATGAACTAGAACTCATGATCATGAAATAAAGATAGTGAAGGTCGAGAGCACTGAAATGTTGACAACCATATAAGGTCGAACACAAATGTATTGCACATTTAACAATGGATTTCCAAAGGCATGGAAAATCATGCTAATAGGAAATATCGGGTTGCAATGCAAGGGAGATTAAATAATATTGGATAGTATCAAGTTTCGAAGATGAGAGAAGCAAACAATTACAATAATTACTATAAAAGGGCATTCTTGCAAAAGATAAACTGTGATTGCATGGTTTAGGTGTGATATTTAGACCTCAAGTCATTCCTGAAAAAGGCTTCTGTTGTTTACAGTTAATCACATAAGTTATTTATTCAAGGTATAGGAAACTTGTTTTTGATAGTGATCTTGTTCAACTCTTTGAATGATGTACACAACTATAAGGTTCTGCTTTCATTCTTCACACATATAAAACTAGGGTTCCCACGGTGACACACTTGGTTAAATGACTCCCTTCTGTAACAACTCATCTTATTAAATCTTTAGTTCTTTGAACCCTGCTGGGGGTCATATGATAGGGGCTTTGAAATGGATTAAGCACCTTGAACTAGGTTGATCTAAAAATCAATGTTTCTTGGGAGAAAACAGTCTTGAAAGTCCTCAGTTGAAACAACTCTAAATTCACAAATTATAATTATGGATATGTATATACCAAGTGTGGTTGCATATCACTAATATTCAATGCATTACTGACATGATAACTTACTTCCTTGCATGGTGTAATTAAGGCAAAAGTAGGATTTTTCTTTCCTTGGTCCATAGAAATACACGTCTAGTCTTTCCCGATTTCTTAAGCTAACCTTAAAATCTTTACAAGGCATCTTCTATAAGTACACAGTCAGTTCATCCCCATAATGATAACAAGGTCTTCCACTCAAACTGGATTGAATGCCCAATTAATATGGTTCCGACAATACTAGTTGAGGCATATTTATAAAAGATAACACATTCAACTGCCTACTGGTCTCAGTAAATTTAAATAACAGGGGAACAATCTAAAGTGCAAAGAGATGTGACCACATCATGAACTCTTGCAAAGATATTTCTTTATTGGTATAAAGGACTGGCATGTAAGCTAAATGAATAAAAGGACGTAGATTCGTAATGGAAGAGGTAAGGCATATAAATGACCTGCATATACAAGACATGCGGTTTATTCATGATGGTTATGATAGTAAAGTAAATGAACGATGTTACGAAATTGAGATGGAGTATTAAGTCCTGAAGGTGAAGAAATCTAACAGATTAGTAAAGAGAAATTTAAAAGTCATACGGTACCCATAGGTAACTAAAATAACGAATATGAGGGTCAACACCACTAGAAGGAAAATTTTATTCATCTGGTGTTTGAAAGGCCAATACGTCAAGATGAAGGAGTCAGTCTTATGACTGAACATGATAGCATCAGCATCCATCAATAACACATTCTGCAGTACATGGAAGTCTTGGGTAGGCATATAAACTTCAAAACTGCTGGAAGATAAAAATAGCACAAATCATTGTTCATCATTAATAAGATAGGCTATACTAGGAAAGAAAGAATTACCAAAATAACTTGAATAATGACATGCAGTCACAGCCATAGAATACTATACCAATACGATGTTATAGTGCTATAGGAACACGAACAATATGGATCCATTTAATTGCTAAAAGGGCGCTTAATGATTAGGCCTGAAGCAACCAAAGGCTTTGCAAGCAATAAATAAATAGTGCCCAAATAGAAGCAAGGAGTTAAAGTAGATGACAGTAAAAATATGAACAGAGTGATGACTGAACTGTAAGTAGAATGGGTCAAATATGCTTAGGAAGAACTGCAAATCACATAGTAACGTACACCAAGGGTCGTTACAGGCTCCACTATGGCAATAGAGAATTAAACGATTATGATTGTTAAGGTTTGAATCGCCTATAAGAAAGATTGCTCAGATGTGTTTAAAGGACTTCCCACAGACTACATATGAGATTTTATTTTTCATAAAAACTCCGTTAAAATCAAGAGAGTGTTAATGACAAAGAAATGATGCCTCTGAATAATTTAAGATTAATCTTACTTGTACCACCCATATAATACCAAGTAGCACACCATAAGCTACTAACCAGACATAAGCACTCATTGTAATGTTTATTTCATACTGGTTCACCTCGAAGATATTACCCCACAAGGTATTTCCTGATCTAAAGGTTCACATCTAACTTGACACTGTATTAATCCCTTAAAAAGTTGAAAATGGCATCCCTACATCAGGTTTTAACTATCACTGTACCCAAGATTAGGTATATTAACACACCTCACTGAAACTCTCAAATCCTAGGGCAAAACGGACAGAGTTCTGCCTAAAAACAGACTAAGACCTGGCTTAAAGTCTTACAATAGATATATGAAATGAAAAGAAACACTTTAATAGCTCAACGACCACACGCTGAAGTTCATAACTCAACGGGTCATGCACCTGGAGTGGGCGATTGCAAAAATTTAAAGAAATGAGAGAATGAAACATATAATACAACTCTCAGAAAAATGAAAGAATGCCTCACTAGTAGGTCACCCAAGTAGTTCCTCACTCCACTTTACTAATGCTTCAATCTCAGGATATTATCAAATGATTGAATCACCCAAATGAAAATGGTTCCTCTTTATATGCCCATGCATATGAACTTATAGTCAATAGCTATTTAACTGGTCCAACATAACTTATACACACCTTAATAGCTAACTCATAAACACTTCATAGCTCACAGTGGGCCTTAAAATCTTAGCTCTGATACCAAATCTGTAATGCCCCCTAATTAAGCATGTTTCACTGCTTGCAATCATTATTCTGTTTCCTTGAATTACAACTGATAAACCAATGATTGGGGTGCTACTACTGTCCTAAAAGGAGAAGGCTTGCTGCAAATGTACTAAAGATAACATAGTCAGGCATAACTTCAACCATACTTGTTAACCAATATAAGGTATATACACTACAGTAAAGCAATTCACTACAAATCTTACACGTGCATACACTAAAGATTACAAAATACGGCTCAAAAGTATGCATGGTCTATATCACTGTTGATTAACCCAAGTTTCTCTTGCGTACTTATTCTCTTCGGCTGACTCCCTAGCATGCTTTTTAGCTGACTTACTAGCATGAGGGCGATTTACTAAGCATTTGTCTAAAACAAAACATGAAAATATTTCGAATTATGAGTCGAAGCTCAGTACATGTATTCCTGTATTGTTAAATTACCACTGTCTAAATTGATTGGGCACCCACTTTGCAATTCATTTAAAGTTAAAATAGTGAATAAGATGAATATAAAACTACATTGCTAGTTATTATCTAACAGTGAACCCCTTGTAATTGTTACAATCTATGGATAGGTGTACACCTGCCAAGCCAATCGGGACCTGGCCTGAAGCCGCGCGGGTAACTAAAGGGCTATGCCTTATAACTGATAATTGATGGGTTATTAATTATGTGATAAATTAGTGATTAAACTGATTCATTGATATACTCACCAAAACATTATAATTTAGATAAATACGTGTTGATTTCTAAAGATATAAACCATGAATGTACCTGAAGTGTTTAAAATGCAATCTCACTTGATAATACTTATGCACAATGAGAAACGATAGATTAGGCCCCAATTTCTGTTTAAGACATATAATTATAAGTATATGTAATTGGTAAACAACGTTGGCTTTAATAATTTATGATTGTAATAGAAATTCATTAAGAGGCATCCACAACTCAAATAATTCAATAGAAGATAAGTTCTGCCAACATGATTTGAAAACTAAATGAATTAGGGTAAATTAACTCAAAGTGAAATAACATTGGTGTAAAACTAATCAAGATGGAATAATTGAGATCATAAAAGAAAGACTTTGATGGGTATAATTGATCACGGGTTTTTGATATTTCTGAGATGGACAACAAACGTTTGAATACAATTGGACTGGTGGTAGGTTCAGAATAACTTCAAACACACCAATTTAGACCAATAAACATTGATCTCGAGTTATCAATCTACCTATTTCTTCAATTTCGTAGCACATACCATACAACTTAAGTTTCCAAACCAAATAAGCTTCTACGTGCAATCAAAATTATTATCGATTCAAGGTCCACGCTAAAAAATTCATAATTTTCACCCCTGACCTCCAATTGAGCTATAAAACCCCAATATGAAAAGATCAAAAAGTCTTGAAACACTATCATTTAGAACACCAAACACTATTCCCATTATAGGGTTCTCAAAATGTGACTAGAACACAAGCATGTCAGTTTTAGTCTAACCTACATAGCTCTGGTAAAACAGCCATAACATTTTCCACAGACCTCGGATTTAGACGATTCAAAAGGCATCTGAAAGATAACACACTGAAACATCCACCCACCAAAAATTATAATTTTTCAATTGGCCGATAATTACCAGTTTAATCACAAATCTTGTCCTGTTTTTTGGAATTTTCCAGCCTTCGCTGTCAAGGCTTTCTCCTTTCTTTTCACACAATTCTCATCCAAAATCACACCTTAAAGTCCTGTAACAAGGCTTCGGTCCTTCCCATCACCATACAAAACCACCACACTCAATTTCACTTCAAAATCATGTACATCAAAGATCATTTTTCAATCAAATATACACTAATAATATGCTTGCTATCAAAGGAAGGTTAAACCCGTACATAATCAATAAAACCCTAACTTTTGACCAACTTTCACTTTATTCAAGATCACTAAGAACATCCTCATAGCATTATTAGAGATTAAAACCACTAAATCAAATTCAAGAATCCAAGAAAAACAAACTTCTCACTTAAAGCTTGCATGATTATGAATAACCCTAACCCTAACGTGTTCCCAACTCAACTCCACCATGATCAAAATCAAAATAACTCTTATTTCTCATCAAAACATCACAATCAACAATCAAAAACATCAAAACAAGAATCAAAGCTAAGATAAAAATCAAAACAAACAAGATCAAGATTAAGGTTACTCACTTTAAGCTTGATAAAGTAGAAATGAAGGTGATGTTTAGTGGTTTTGATGATGGAGGATGGTAACTAGTGATACTAGAGTGTCGGGGGGAGTCGAAGGCAGCCCAAAGCTTACCGGAAACTTGCCAAAAAATATCCAAATCAGCTAGGGGAGAGGGCTGGCTTGGTTAGAGAGAGAAAGGAGGGAGAAGATGGGTTTGAGTTTTGGTTGTATTTTTTTGACTTGTCTAACAACTTGGCTGCGTTTTTATCTTAAAAAGTGATTTTTAGCTAACTATAGTTAAGCTTAATCATGATAATTAGTTAGGTTAAGAAAGCAAACATGTTGGGCTTCAAATTGGGCTGAAGAAAGTTGGATTCAGGAATAAAACGCTTCGTCACGATAACGTTTTTGCGTGCTCAAATTTAAATTTTTGTAATGTTACGGAAAACAAAATAAATTACTTAGACTAAACTTGTTAGGGCCTACTATCAATTCTTCCAAAGTTTTCATTAATAATTAAATAAATAAATAAAACCCGAATTATCAAGTGAGGGCCCAAATAAATTTTTTTCCACCGGGATTATTAAATGCGATAAATAAATTTGAGAAAATTATTAACATGAGGTAATTAAATAAATAAGCATAATTTAGAGTTGAGCTATTGTAGTCCAAAATGAATCGGGTCGTAATTCGGGCCCAAATAAATTCGGCCAAACTTAATGAATTTGGGCCCAATTGTTTTTACATGCTTAAAAATTAAATTTTTGTGACATTATGAAAATAATTTAACACCTAATCATATTTTTTGGGACTAATATCGATTCATCCGAAATTATCGCGTAAATGAACTTGAATTGCAAAGTGGGGTCCAAAATGAATTCGCCCAACCGGGATGATTAAATGAGATAAACCAATGTGAAAAATTAATAATATGACTTAATTAAATAAATAAACCTGATTTAGGATCAGGCTATTTCAAATTTTCACCCTTATTACCAAATATATGTGTGTGTGTGTGTGTGTGTGTGTGTGTGTGTGTGTGTGTGCATGTGTGTGTGTGTGTGTGTGTGTGTGTAAATTTTGGCAAATGGGTCATATGGATCAATTTTGTATTAGGTTATTTTCAGTTTGACTTCAGGTTGGCTAATGTTTTATCAAATAATCTTGTCTTGTAAAGAAAAATAAATTTATGATAAGTGTTTAGGTTGGATTTGGTTCTATTCAGGTCAATTCGAGTTTCAGATCTACTTATGGTTGTCTGTTTCAATTGATGGATTAGATTTGAATTTGGATCATTTGATCTATTTCACTTGCACCAAGGTGAATATTTTCGTATATCTTCATGTCTCACCCAACGAGGGGTTACTTGATCAAAAGGAAGATACAACACTATCAACCAAGCATAGCGATGCTTTGATTCTTTATTCTTAAATTCAAATTCAAGGGTAAAAATGAATATGAATTTTTCAATCAAATTCAAATATGTACAACCATTTCTGAGTTTAAATAACCAATTTAAAATAAATTAGATATATACACTTTCCATCATCTACATTTTATGAATTTTAGATTGAATCACTCCATTCTTGTCATAGATGCCAATAAGTGAGTCAAAAAGAATTTTTTTTTTTTTTTGGGTGAAGGTGCCTAAGGATCTTTAGTTTAATTGTTTTTAAGGGGTAAATTTTGCTTATTAGTTCAAATCAAACTATTTAACATCAAAAAAGTTTTTCTAGTTATATTCTATTTTAATTAAAATCATATCCAATTTTAGATACATTTTAGTATGTATTAATGAGGATCTTGTTGTGTCTTTTTTTTTTTTTTAATGTTTGATGTAAGATAGCTTGCTTACCATGGGCTGATGTGCTTTTTTTTTGTTTTGGGGGGGGGGGGGGAGTGGGCATAATCTAGCCTATTAAGCTCAATGAAACTCCTCAAATTGACGAAATTAACTACCATACCGTTGCCTTATAGCAAATAGTAGGCATGTTGCATTAATTGGCAACAAGCATAAGATTCTTATGTAATATTTGGTCGAATGCAATATAATGGTAATGTAATGTAATTAACTTTGCAATGTAATCATGATTACTTAGTTTGTGGTGATCATAATTACAAGATAATTCTTTTATTGCAATAGTCTCATGTAACCAAACAAGATAATGAAAATACAATTATAAACTTGTTTGCATTACAAGGTTGATTGCATCTAACCAAACATTACATTACTGTTTCAAGCAATACTTTCCTTATTGTTGCCGTAGCTGCGATATTAGCCTTACAGTTGATTTGCTTGTTGTCAAATATTTTTAAGACAACACTTTTCTTTACCATTGCGATGAAATCCTATAGGATTAGCCCAAGATCAAAGCAACAAATTAAAATTGTTGCCTTAGGTTATCAGGGGTAAGAATTTTAATAATGTTGTAATTTTAAGTGTTGTTTATACTCATATTTGTTAAAAAAATACGAACACATACAAAATAATTAAATAACAATATCAACCTCAATATCATGGGCAAATCCATGAGTTGGACCCTCATAACTCAAAAACATTCTACTGAATTATTTTGAAGGGAATTAGATTAATATATGTCGATAGTTCTAAAATAGGCTCAAAAAGTAATGGACACCCTTTAAATATGCCCAGTCCACATAATGAAATTTTTACTTTTTTTAAAAATCTAAAAACTACAGCTTTAATGTTGAAATTTGATACAAAAATTAAATTAAATTAAATACACCAAAAAAAAAATTCTACGAAGTTATTTGTAGTTTTATTTCATGTTTCAGTATGTTCACTTCATTGCTTAATGTTGATTCTTTTTTGAGGGTATTATTATTTGGTGATGATGACTTGTGTTTTGTAACCAACTATTTTTGTAAGTTGTAGATAATTGTAACATTTTATAGTTTTGACACAATTTATATATCAACATCAAAATATGAATAATCACAGGGAACAAATGTTGTATAGACTACCATAGTTTTTTTTTTTTTTGAGTAAAAACATGGGGTATATCATTATTGCATATCAAATTCTGCTAGTGTAGAAGTACAAAACAGAATGTGTGGAAAAAAAAATGCAAGATGAAATGTCTGTAGAAAATAGACTACTATAGTACATATCATAGAGTTTCTTTTTTAACTAGTGCATATTAGTGATAATGTTAATACATAGACACATATCCTAAATATATGAATCCACCGATGCTCAATATACCTCAATTAAAGAAAAATCCAAATAAAGAAAAAAGAACAAGAATCAAATGATGCACTCTTCCCTCTCAACTCTTATCTTATTTCTTGTGCTGACACTACCTCAAAATTCGCCTTTTTCATGTCTTTGGTGGTTTCGATGCAAAAGGCACTTTAAACGTACCCAGCTAATATGAATTCTTGAGTCAAGCTACTTTGTTAAAGATCGGCGGTTCATTGACCATGTCAACCGCAAAACGGCGGCCTCGTTTCAATCAATTACGTATTTGATCATTTAAATGCACACAGCCTCTTAGTACTCAATTTTAAGTATAAAATCAAGACCGAATAGATATGCATAAGCTAGTCGCTTCACGCTAGCATACATGTCATGCCACAAAAGCATATGGATTATGTAATGATAACTCTCTAATTGATTTTATAACAGCAGCAAGAAAAGCTCATCATCAATATTTCTACCAAAAAAAAAAAAAACCCAAATTGGTAATTTCTATGTCAAAATTATTTTCAGCGTGCTGATCTCTCCTCATCCAACTTCTGTGATCCAACTACTTGTCTTAATGTTTTACAACAATCATAAGTTTAAGGTATACTTGTCCTCAAAACGTAGTCATGCAAAGTTTTTTGCAAAGTCCTATTCAGGGATCCTCAATATTTTGATAAAAAATATACATGAAATAAATCAAATTCAATATAGAAGATATCAAAAATAAACCCCATATATCCAATTTGCAGGATCGTATATGCTTGTTTCATTGGTAAATTCAAATTTACTAATTTCAACCAACTTTAACCCACATTAACCAACTTCAACCCATTTCACGAATTTTAATTAAAAAAATATCAACTTTAATTCACTTTAACCAACTTCAACCCACTTCTCACTATTTTAACAAACTTCTACCCATCATACAAACCCAAAAAAAAAATCAACCCACTTCGATCAATTTCAACCTACTTTAACATCATTTAACCAAATTCAACTCACTTCAGCAAAAAAATATCATTTCAATCGACTTCAATCCACTTCTATCAATCTCAATCAATTTTACCTATTACCAGCTCATACTTTTTAACAAAAGGAATCGGCCCTAATTAGTTCAGATGTAGATGGCCAGAAAATCCTCCTCCCTGTAACACAAAGTCATACATTGTAATTTGCAAATGAAATTCGCGGAGATCTAGGCAGCTGCAAATTTGAGGGGTTTTGTTATTGACAAAATGAAAATATCTTCACGAATGGGCATCAGGCAAATGACTAACTGATTTAGACTTTAGAAAGTAATCACGTATATATTTTATTTTGGCACAGCTAAAGTTAAATGACGGCAGGTGTAGGCAGAACTTAAATTAGAATTTTTGATAAAATTTCATATATTTTATCAGTTAAACAATTGAGACCTACAAATTCAGGGTAGTAATTAAGGGCAATGGTGAAATCTTTATATAATAAATATAAAGATGTGTAAGAGGTTGAGAGACTTCTAAATTTCAATCCTCAAAATTCTGTGTATTCCCACCTAAAACCTTATAAATTAAACTACTTTTTTGTTCAAATTTAAAAAAAGCAGTTACAAATCTATTATCTATTATTATTATTATTATAATAAAAGAAAAATCAGGTTGGCTTAAATGGGAGTAAATTTCGAACTTTTGATTTATTTACAACTGTTGATTACTATCTTGAACAATCTCAACTCTTGAATTTTTCTCGGTAACCGCCTCAGTCATGCTTGGTCACGTCAGTTTCTAACTCTCTCTCTCCCCTCAACAGATCTATAACTATTATTCTCTCTCTTCACAGTATCCCACCCTTTGAAGACAGACTACGGCCTGGAACTTCCTTGTCAATGCACATTTGTCAGTGTCCCCTCCCCTTCCCAACTCCCTCTCTCTCCCCATTCTCTCTGTCCGCGTTTCATTGGAAGAAGGTGTTTGTAGATAGTATGCTTCTCCGCCAGTAACCAAGAGCCTCAACGCCCAAGCAACGTTGAAGATGCGAGCTTTGATGATGCTGACGAAGAACTGGAGGGCAAGTTGGAATCCCATCTCACGAACTAATCCCTAACCTTTATTTCATAACCCTAAATTCCTCCGTCACCTCCATCGCCGCCCCCAACCTTGCTATTGTAATAATTTCCGAGAAGGGCCTTCTACGCCGGTCTCTCCTCCGACTACCTCCGCATACCGCCAAAACATCCACTGAGTAAGTAGCTCTAATTGCATTTTGGCTTCGAATTAAAGCTTTAATTGTATGTCTTTTTTAATTTTCCTACTTGATATTTAGCTTTCAGTCTCTATGTTCATTATATTTTATTTAGAATTGTGGAAAGCTCATAATTTAAAGACTTTGTTGTCTGGCTTGATTGTGCAGGACTAAGGTTATTTCGATAATGGGGCTACTGCCATCTTCATTAACATCGTTGAAATTGTCTTCAATGGCATCCTTTTTGTTTGAAAGGTAATATACATAATCACCTAAATTAATCCTATTCCCCAGTTACTTCCCCTGTTGTCTCCCTCTATTTGATTTCTAGAACTTCATGACACCCTATGTACCTTTGTGGTCTAGGCCCATTATTATTGGTCATTGCTCCAGAAACCCTCAAACCTAATTCATCTACAAATTCTTTGCGATACTTTTCTTCTCTAAGTATTTGACTTTTTACAACTGGTCTTCAAAGGTTGTTTATGCATAAGGTGTGTCTTCAATGTTTTGTTCCTGTGCTTCTTCATGAAATTATTAGTAAGAGTGTTTTTACAGTCTTGTGTTACTTCATCTGAACCAATTAGTATATAATTTATCTTCACTCCTTCCCTATATTCATTTCATCCCCCCTCCTCTACGGTAATCATCATCAATCCCTTCAACATACTCCGAACAAATTTTTTGTTCCCCTCTTTTTGGTTACTAGAGTTTAATATGTTTGGTTTTATGAGTACATTAATTCTAGGGTCTAACGGAATCAATTTTTTTATGATTTTGCAATCTAAGGCCTTCCTACACCCTACCTAGTTGCGACCAGTGGGATTTTTTAGGTATGGGTTTAAGTTATGATTAACCTTGGAAGCTTTTAATTTTCAAATTGTGGTATGTTATTTTGAGAGCCTTCTACGTTCTACAATATTGAGATAGGTCTATAAGTCGTAGACATTCAAATATTATTTTTTTTATGGAATTACTACTATGCGAGGAATGGCTATATTAGAGGGACACAATTGGCCTTTTTTAGCGACATGATATAGTTATTGTTTTTCAGGCAAAGCAAGATACAATAAAACACTACTTTTTGGAAACTTTTGAATTTGACACTTTATTCTAGCATCTAATCAATTTAGTGACATGAAGCAAAGTCCATAGTCATGCCATTCCCCCATTCTGTTTAACATTTCCTTCTAGACTCATGGCTTTTATGCAAGATATATAGGTTCACGTTTAACTGAATTTTAATTCCTTTTATTCATGTAGGTTCAAATTTCAACATTTGTGGGATATTGCAGCGAGTCTTTTTTTTTTGGGGGGGGTCTAGGCATGAGTTTTAGAATTACAAAAGAGCTAGAAATGCATATAATTTGGCTTTTTTCGTTCAATTTTATTGAAATTATTCTACCCGAAGATGCAATTTGTGCATGTGCTATGGCTTAAGCTTATCTTAGCTGTTTAATTTTGAACATGAATATGGATAATTTATTCAAGTTCTCTATAGGGAAAGCCATAATCAACAATAAAATCATAGTTCAGGCATATGTGTCTTATTCTATGTTCTCACCATAGTGTCACTTGAATCTATCACAACTATTATCTTTAAAAGTTCTTTTTAAAGATCAATCATATTTGTGTAGAGCTCATGAAAATTCGTGTACACTCATTGACAAAATGATTGGAAGTTGAGGAGTGAGATAAGTTAAAGATAGGATTGTTTCGAGTATGTTTCTCTATTTTTGCTAAGAAAAATACTCTTACATACGCTGCTTTTTCTTGGTTTGACATATAGTTGACTTGGGTCTGCATAAGTCTCTGATCCTCCTCCCTCTTGACATCTGAAGTTACAAACTATAGTCATCATAGGCTAATTTGCGTATGCCTAATTTCTCATCTTTGTATGTTGTGCACAATTATTGTTGGTATCCAAACTGTGGATTTACATCTTTTTTGCTGGCTTGCATATCTTTTCTCTATCTCTCCAAGTTACACAAGTTGCTTATTGAATATTAGCGAAGTTGGCATGTATGGAAATTAATTTTACTAATGCATTAGAAAATATTATATTAGTATTTGTAGGTTAAGAAAATCAGACATTTTTGTAGAATCAGGGATACATGTCTAATGTTTTGTTGATATTCACATCTCATTGACTTCAAAAAAACTCAAGTTTGGCAAATTTTCTCTCTCTTGATCTACTAGATTGATGTTATATTTTGAGGTTTGCAATTTTGAGAATGTGAGAGATTTGCATATAATTTGGAGTTGGAAGTTACGAGAGTAAGTTGGTTGTGGGAGGATGAGGGGGAAAAAATAAGATGGAGGGGAGCATTAACTAAGCCTTCGTATTGATGGAACTTAGTTCCTGAATTGGTTTATTTGTTAAAATGGTGTTCCTACATGTTGATATTGCTTTGTAACATTCTTTTCCTTTTTGAATCCATTGGCAAAAGACATGGAAGGATACATGAACAAAGTGCAGATAGATAGATAGAAAGAGTTTTTTTTGGTTAGGGGGGGAATATTATTAATTTGTGATAGTAAGAGGCATAACTTTGTTTTGCAATGAAGTTATAAAATGTAAATACGAATATTAGATACCTGGTTATTGAAGGTAAACATCTCTCTCATCCCCGCTATTTTTTTTTAAATTATCTTGCAAAAGGCTTCTTCTACTGATCTTATATTTGCTTATTAGAGTGAAAGACAAATTCATACCGTCTAGTTGGAATGAAAACATAACCAATTCATATGTTGGTGTGGTGGAAGGCTTGAAGCTGTGCCCCCTCCAAAGAAAAAATTTTTATGGAATCCAAATTAATATTTTATCAATGTAGTTAAGAGATTTGAGGAGGGAGGCAACATACGTATGAAATGTTATGTTATTTGACAGGTTCTATTGAATGGGCATAGAGTTGTTCTTTGGAGGCTTTGTTGAACTCCAGTGACAACATGATGAGTCTTTGCATGGTCTCACAGAGCAACATGGATCAAGCTTAACTTTGTAATGAGTTACAACGTTGTAGGATATAATGTTTTGCCGATGTATGAAGTCTTAGTTGGAAAACGATTTGGAATACATTCTACGAGTGTTCTATAGTGTATTAGTTCATGGGTATTGCAGTAACGTTGCCAAAATACAATAAAAGGACTTGGAATTTTGAAGCTAATGGAATTCTAGGGTATTTTTCTTTATACATGTATATCATCTCCATAGAGTTGAATATATTTTCCATATTAGAAAATAAATAACCTTAGATAACTATATAATGTGGCCCTATTTAATTTTTTTCTTTTTTTCTTCTATCATTTTTTAGTTTCTTCTTCACTCACGTCATTTTGTTCGACTAAAATATTTTTTCAAAAGATTTTTGACTAAAGACGTAAATTAAACACACCAACTCATGTGCCTAAATTCTCTTGGTCGGCCGGTATCATATTATCACAATGATAGCTACCTTGGTAAGCCACATATTGATGTGATGTCATCTTGATTACCTTTATAAAGTTTCTTTGACACCTAAGAACATCAATTAACGCATATTGTGTCATTTCTATTCGACGTCTTTTCAACTCAAGTTCCTATGCTCTTATTTTAATGGAACTTCAATACTTTGTCAAAACTTATAACTTGGCTGTATGGTATTTCAAAAGTATAATAGAATAATTTTTAATTTATAGAATATCTAAATTAAAATGTATTATAACTCAGATTTTTATTTTTAGTTTGTTTCTTTGTTTACCCAGAGTTGTTATATATTTTACTTTAAATATTTTGTAAATTGAATAATTATTTATGATACTTTAGAAGTCCCATATATTTATCGAATGAATTATTTATGATATACACACTCACACACCCATATATACACTAAATGAATTGACATTACATATAATGCACAAACAACATATCCAACTTTGTACACACATACACATACAGACCTTTTCCATAATCATATAGTTTGTAATTGTTAATCCCAGTGGTTATGCACAAAGTTGCTGCATACGTAACTTTTTCATTGAGTTATTCTATTATTTTCTCTAAATTATAATATTAATTATGCCTACAATACCTATCTGTTTATTATTTCAATAACATGTTTACACATTACCTATTTAAACATGTATCGTGCTTTGCACGGGCCCAGACTACTTTACAAGCAATTGAGACAGTTCTCTATCCATTATGCGGATAATGCAGCAATGGTTTTAGCAATTTAATAAGGGCCCACCAAATTATCCTGCAAATAATTGATCGTTTAATTTTACCTTTTATGATTGTTACACTCTTTTTAAAAAGAATGATTGAAAAATATTATTTGTTGATTGTAACTTTTTCTGTGTTATTACTCCCACTTAAAGTATTGCAAGTAACACGGAATCTTATGTGAAAAAGCTCCTCAAATTAAGAGAACAATCATGAAAAATTAAAGAGACTGTTTTATTAGGGTGGAGGTCAGGGAGCATAAATATGCAAATGCATAAAAAATTTAAAAAGTAATAACTTGGAAAATAACAAGTATATTTTTGCAAATAAAAATTTATATTTTTTCATCATTAGTTAGGTGTAACCCGAAGAGTAAAATTGTCAATGGTAGAATGCAAGAAACTATTATAGATAAGTTTAAGATGTCCATATATAGAGGGATGGCATTGGGTCCTATAGTCAATGGGTTTGTGTCCAATTGAATTGGACCTGACAGAACTAGGTCTAAGGGTCCTGGGTTAGGTCTAGTTCTGGGTTTGTCGAGATCTAGACCCAACCAAAGACCTATTTAAGACCCATTTATATTTTTTTTTAAAAAATGTTATAATTAATTGACTAAACTCACTTAAATCTAAAGACTTTAGATCCAATTGAATTGGACCTGATAGAACTACGTCTGATTGTCGTGGGTTAGGTCTGGGTTTGGGTTTGTTGAGATCTAGACCCGACCCAAGACCTGTTTATATTTTTTTAAAAAAAAATGTGGTAATCAATTGACTAAACTCACTTAAATCTAAAGACTCTAAACTGAAAAAATCCCAAGTTGCCTCATTAGTTGCTGAGCCACTAGCATGTCCCACCCTCAGTTGTTTCTCTCTCTACTCTCACCATTCACCATGATCTATTGCCTGTTTCTCTTTCTACTCTCCTTAATGCGTGGCATCACTCCTCCATTACTCAGTTGCTCATAGTCCCTCACAGGCTCGATCTAATAGTTACTCACACCACTCTCATTTCACTCTGAACGCTGCATTTAGCCAGTTACTTGTACCGCCGCATACTCACATCGTATGTCTCAGACTTAGATGCACAATACTCATTATAGTAATCCAGACCCTAATTTTTAGTGTGTAAGACGTAAGTAAGAAAACTTAGTTATGGTGTGTGTTGCTAGAATGTTTTTATGTTAGACGTCATGTCTTCTAAATTCATTTCTTTGTCTTTAGAAAGTGATAATTTATTTTGGGATGTGAAAAAAAATAAATTTTAATGTAAAAAACAGTCAGGACCCGTTTAAGATCTGCAGACCCATGAGACCCAACGGGTTTGAGTTTGGGTTCTCTCTTTTCAGACCCAACGAGTCTAGGGTAGGTCCAAGTCTGGGTCCAGGTCTCAAAAGTAAGTGGAACTAGGTCTGGACGAATCCAATCTAGATCCAACCATCGTCATCCTTATATAAATACAATAAGCCAAAAAAAGAAAAAAACCCATATATACCCCTAAACAAACCCAAAAAAAAAAAATCTACCAGACACTAACAAAAAAGTAATGAATATATAGTTCCTACTCTTCGACCAATTTCAGCCGGCATAGTTTGATCATTAGCGACATAATTGGTTCTTTGGCGCCTGTGCTATTCTATTTGGTGAGAAAAATTGGAATGGAATGGAATCAAAACTTGAACCCTAACAGGTTAGGTATGGAACTTGAATCATGAACTCAACTGTCTGGTGAAAACTGAAATGAAATTAAGCTCTAGTCCTTGATGTTTAGTGAGTAGTTATGGAATGAAATTAAACCTATTTTTATTTTTAAAATGTTATTTGCATTAAAATTTATTGATTTAATTTTTATTACTTCTGCTTTGTAAAAATGAAGCTTCAGCACCTTATTTCTAAACATTTGACATTCATATTTCATTATATTTATTTATAATTATTTATAAATTTTTTAATAGTTTTACTTTAAAAAACTTTTATGCCATTGTAGAATTTTTTTTGGAATCAAAAGTTATATATTTTCTATAATGATGATGATGATGATGATAATGATAATAATAATAACAATAATAATAATAATCATAATAATCATAATACCATCTTCTTCTTCTTCAACCACCACCGCCGCTAATCGAGAGCTACCACCACTCCAATCCTAGCACAACCTATCACCACCATCGTGCACCGCCTGCCATGGATGTCGTTGTTGACACACCACTAGTGACCCGCCGTTAGCCTTTATCCAATATTTCCCCCCCTCTCTCTTCTTTGTTCGTGCACCTCAATCACCAAACCCTAGAGCCACCATGGGGCTTTGATTCGTCAGCCATAAGGGACGGTGATGGTCAGGGAAGCATTATGGGTTGATTTTGACGACCGTCCAATGCTTTTAGCGGTGGGTCATAGTTGTTAGAGGTCTGGCAGTGATTATGATGGTGGTCAAAACAGCGAGCGATTTGGAGCAGGCAAGGTCACCAGCAACCACTAAGTCTGACGGTGTCATTTTGGTGTTGGATGTCAGCGGGTAGCAGACGGTAGCGATGGTGGGCTAGTGGTTGGCGGTGGTGGTGAGCAGATGGAGGTTGCGAATGAATGGGGGAGGCTACTTGTAGCACCCCAAATGTGGCTTAAAAGGATCAAACTGACTACTTATACCACCAAAGGTGCACCTTTCTGTTCGGGAAGCCCACTCTTAAGAACTCCACACTTAGGCGTACTTGTTGTGGAGCAATCTTGGGATGGGTGACCTCCTGAAAAGTTTCCTAGGTAGCGTGTGAGCGAGGACAAAGTATGTTGGAAAGACTTGTGGTGATTTGTTGGGCCAGTCAACGATCCTTGAAGCCGTTGTTGATAAGACCTACAACCGAGAGGGGTTGGGCCGTTATAGATGGTATCAGAGCTGATCTGCGACCGTGAGCTACGCTAGTGGATGGAGAGCCCATGAGAAGTCACCTAGCAGGACAAAGATAACTGGTATGGACCGCCGGTCAAGAGGACTCATAAGTCGGTCGGTTAGTGAGGCACAATGAGAACGTTGTGCGCTTCAAGTGGGGGTGATTGTAACAACTCAAGTGTGGCTTAAAAGTATCAAAGAGACTACTTATATTGCCAAAGGTACACCTTTCTTTTAGGGAAATCCACTCTTAAGAACTCCACAGTTAAGCGTGCTTGCTGTGAAGCAATCTTGGAATGGGTGACCTCTTGGGACGTTTTCCACGTAGCATGTGAGTGACGACGAAGCACGCCGGAAAGACTCGTAGTAATTTATGGGGCCAGTCAACGATTCTTGAAGGTGTTATTAGTAAGATCTACGACCGAGAGGGGTCGGGGCATTACACTATGCATAAGCATAATAGTTTTGAGTTTTTTTTAATAATTATTCTTGAGCCCGGGGGATGAGAACTTGAAACCCCCAAAAATGGGGAGATTCAAGTTCCACAGGTCTGGGGGACTTGATACCCCTAGGTATCAAGTTCCTTTTCCTAAATTACTCACCAAATATTAGGGACTAGAACTTGAAACCGGAGGATTCAAGTTTCCAACCCTTGTTTGCTCACCAAACACCCCTAAATTCATTTACTAAGTTGACTATACTTTTCAAGTGGCTTAGCACTTGTTCTCTTAAGTCAAGTCCCGAATTTGAGTACCGTAAATGGAGAAAAAATATGCAATGGGAGAGCTCTACCACTTATTGGGCAATTAGTATCTCGACTCTAGTAAAATAAAAGATCTAATATTCATATATATATATATGTATATGTATATATATATATATATATATATATAT